>VZTO01020846.1:110781-130105 GCA_013400615.1 Syrrhaptes paradoxus
ACAGACTTGAGCAGAGTGTATTAAAGCATTCATTATGTTTGAGTTTCCTAAGTTGTTACTGCTGAGGAAACTGTTTTCGTTTCTTTATGCATTCTGGGACTTGGCTTTAGAGCTCTATAAAGTAGTACCTTATTCACCAGATATGCTTTTGTTGTTTGCTGATGGGGTTATTGTCTGTAGGTTTTGGATCAAGAACACTGTGTGGCTGATTAAGGGGACTGTTCTGTTGTGCTGTTGGTCCATCATTTCTGCCTTTACTAGGGTTAAGCAGCTATGTAGGAAAACAGCTGCCACCACCACTGCTGCCATGGATGTTATGGTGACACCAAGCATAGCAACCACGACCTTTGCTACTCAAACTCCACTGAAAAGCACCTCATCAGTTGCCCCGTGCAGAAGAAGAAAACACGAAGGTCAACAATAGTAAGAAAGAGGGAAGAAACTACTGACACTGACAGTGAGGAGGCAGGCCCCTCCAGAGCAGGCTATGTTAAGTATAGATCCCAGTTGGCAAGGACATGCAAATACCAGTGACTGCTATTTACATTTTTCCATCACCTCTGCATTTTGCACAGTGTGAAGCAGGAAAGAACAAGTTATCTCTCATGTTGTTTCCTGTATTTGTATCACTCAGACAACCCTTTGAATATGTCCCATAGCTAATTATACAGCTATAAAATGATCAGAGTGAATGCCATTGCCAATGCAATTAACATTCTTTATGTGAGATTAACTGGATTTGAGTCACCTGCATAACTTGTTTACAATGTTAATCTCTCAGGAGACAGAGTGCTGCTTGCCCAAGCAAGCTAAATAAAGAAGATTTCTTCAAACAGACAGGTCAATTTTAGTTTCAAACCTACACTTGAGAAAAAAAAAATTTCCTTTTGAAATACTTTGCTCATAAATAAAGCCTTGTGGCATAATTAAACATTGTTGCTCTGTCAACAGCGTTGAGAACACAATATATTTTGAGAAACAACAAGAAAAGGTAATAAACTAAAATCATAGACATTTATAAAAATTTTAATACAGCTGTTTTATAAGCTTTCACTGAGTAAATAAAGTACCTACTTCCCAGACTTTCTCTGATGAATATTAAAAATCCTTGAAGAGAACTATAAAATAGGTCACGGTTATATGCCATGTCAACCAGTTGTGCTATTACTAGGGTGACCTTTATAACTTCAGAATAAACTTTGCTTGAAGTTATAAAAGTGGATTATTAGTGCAATTGGGACACACACCTACAATCTGTTGCAGTGCTTGAGATTTACGCTGCAAGAAAACTTACAGAGCTGATCCCAACGAGAAACACAGGAAAATCTTTTCCTTGCTTTTGGTGCTGACACAAGTTAACCCCAGAACTCAATTTTTCCTCTATTTAACAATTGGTCTGAGTGTCGCAGTCTATTAGAGAGACTCAGATGACCTTCAGATGTATTAATGACCTTTCTCTGCTCCTCAAAAAGTTAGACAGCCATATATGGGACCTCAATCTAATTAAAGTGATCCTAACTATCCTAATACATTTTCTCTGCTGAGGCAACTGCTAGAGTGAAGGATTTGATGGTCCCTATAATGTAGAGGCTCAATCTGATTTAGAACTGTTTTCTCTGTCTTTGCTGGAGAGGAGGCATCATTTTTTAAACTGCTTTTTGTGTTCTAGAACGAAGTATTAAAATACAAATTAAAAGGCTTTGGGGAAGGATTTGATAGTAAATAGTTAAAAATAAAATATTTTTTTCACTTTAGTGTTCTGATGTAAAAGAAAAAAAGAAACATTAGATGGCTGGAAGTAAGTTTCACTTCAGAGTGCTGTCAGTGTAGATATTTCAATAAGTGCAACATGATCCGGATAAAGTAAAGCTCTCCGCCAAAAATGAAGATGTGGAAGAAGACAAGATATTAGGATCACACTAAATTTACCTATGTTGGCCAAACAAATGAAAATACAATTGCAAAAGCAGACAATTTTATATTTAAAGACATTCTTCCACATTGCAAACTTCTACACTCTAAGCAGTACCCAAGATGCAATGAGCTTGTACAGTTAAGGCACTATTAAGAGGCACACACAAATAAAGCAGAATGATGTTTATCAGTTGTTAGTGTTTTTCTCCTTTTACGTACATCTACAACTGTGTAAATTTCAGTTTTTACTGAGCATTAGATACGGACTTTGAAGACCAAATCAGACCCTTTTTCACAGAAGTATCATTATCCTGTTACAGCTTGTGAGTATCTGTGGATAACAAATAACGCAAAGTCAATTCGTCTTTTTGCAAAGTGCCACAAGTACCCTGCAAGTGAGAAAAATATGGATTTGAAGAAAAACAGAAGGAGCTTTGCTCTGAAGGATAACATACACACTGCCAACTTCTCTGTTTTGAACTGTGAATGTATATCCAGTTTTGGTAGATTTTCCATATGGCTGGGAAAGCTTCTGGAACTAATTTCCAGGATACGATGGGACAACACTCTCTGCTAACACCTTCCGCACAGTCAGAGCTCAGGAAGGTAAAATGGGTCACATCATCTTCATTAAGGGATTTTTGGGTTTTTTTTCCTCTAACATCATGTCATCATAGTATACTCTTTCTGGAACTATGGTATCTCTTTCAGCCTGACAATGACTACAGAACATCAAACACAAATACATCTTCGAGCATCAGACAAAAAAATCTCTTCATCCCTTAGGACCTTATTAGCTGAAAAAAGGTTCAGGTACCAAAGCTAAAATGAAAGATTAATCCAAAACAATCTTTAATATGTCTGAATTGACATATATTTTAAAACATTTTGTACTCTTCTTAGTTACGCTTTACATTCTTTTGAGGCTCTTCAAAATATATCTTTTTCCAGTGCTTGATGCCAGCCTCTTGAAGTTGATATATTAAGGCTTTCATTGATTTCACTGAGCTTCAGAATCAATATACAAGATATACCTTTGTACATTCTCTTCAAACATACCATTTTATGTCCAAAGGAACAAAAAGAAGTCTGAAATAGTTAAAACAACTTGAAACTTATCTGAGAACAGTGCAGTAGTAAGAAAAAATGATAAAAGTTTAACCTCAACAGTAGTTCTTTCTTAATTTAATTTCTGGCTCCATGTTATGCATTCATAAACCAAGCTTTTCTTACAAATTGGAATACAACTGTTTCTGGTTTGCATTTTGCTTTAATTCTGTTCAGCCAAAGGCTATGAGCCCAAACACAAGCAAAGCAGCCTAATTTTCATCACTTACACTTTTGAATTTGGCCTTTAGAATAGTGTGTCCATAATAACAAAGTACTACATTGCCTCTTTTTGTGAATGTTAGGATTGTCATTAACTTTCTTTAAAGGCCAGCTTCAACCTTGTGACAGAGTCTGTCTTCTTGCTCCCCTCCAAGATTACACCTTGAAGCCTCATAAAGGCAAAAACTAGCAGTAATGCTTGAAAAAGAAGACTAACAAAATGTAAAGCATCATTGCCAGCTTCAAAACACAGGAATAATTTTGGGAAGCACTGCCTATATAATCAGTTTGCTTTATGATATTTTACTGTGAAAGTCTGGCAGTTTTCTGCTAGTAGAAGAATCATGCCTTGGGAACAAAAGAAATACAGTGTGCACAGACACTAACAGTATGCTGTTAGCAGTGCCTCATTGTTGAAAACTAAGTTTCCTGTGCAGACAGGGTTGAAAAACAAATATTACTTGTTTTGTGAAAGTTCTATTACCCACAACTATCTCTCAGCAAAAGTTATTGAATGGGTACCCAGCCAAGTGGATGTATTCTGCACATGGGAAACTTTCATTTTCTCCTCCTACTTCTTTCCAAGGTTCTTATTGCCCATTTTATATTATTTTATTTTTTTTAAGCTCCAGAAAGGTGTAATCTTTTAGGCTAGGCTCCCATGCTGTTCCCTCAGGCCACCAGTTACCACCACATGGACTCAGTATTTCCAGAGGCAATACCTCAAGCTAAATTTACTATACAGGGAGCCAGAGATCTGTCATGAGTCACATGCAGAAATTAACTTCAGATATTACAGAAAAACTTGCAAAGCCAAAAGTAACAAGTGGCTGATTCCTGGAAACATCTGAGAACTAGTATGAAGCAGTTCCTTTTCCTACAGAATAGCTTAGTACCTTGTGAAGAGTACTAAGGCCCCCTTCACAACTATGGAAAGGGTTTGGGGGTTTGTTACTTGGAAAAGGAATAGACACATTTATAATCAGCTAATTAATACACATTCCTCTCCAGAATCAGCACCAGCTATAGGCTTGCCAGCCACTTTATTAAATTCTCTAAGTCTCTTAGCTAAGATATCGTCCTTGTAATTCTAAAGCCCATTTTCAAATATGTTCAAAACAGTTAAAGTTGAGCACGTGAACAATATATAAGTATTATTGTATTTTTATTATATTTTCCTCAACATTTGCACTATTCCCATGTTCCCCAGACCTGTGAATAGTATGAGAGGAAGGCTGTGGATGTAACAGATGAGCCATGGTTTTGCCTGTGCTCAGTAAAGTCACAGCCAATCTGATGTTTCCTGGAGTTGCTGGATTTATTGGATTTATTGTGCATGCTTAGACTGATCGTACTGATCTGCTGGTGGAAGGCAAAGCCAAGACACCTCCTTTTGAATGAAGTGGACCAGGACTAACCTGGACACATCTATACAGTGAGCCCAATACACCAACATAGAGCTCCAGGGCCAGGTGGCAGCCAGGAAATGGGTACAGGACAGTCAAATCATCCTGTCAAACAGCAGATCATAACCTGAGCACCTGCTTCCTGCATGCTATTCTTGCACATCAAAAAGGAAAATAGGAAGGGAATACCTAGATAGAAGAGGAATTTTAAATAGGAAGATACCCAGATAAAAAAGGAAATTTTGATACAATTTTCTTTAGGTAAACTAACACAATTAAGAAGAATTAAAATATCTAATTTCCCTAATTGCTGATTTTGTTCAGAATTTATTAAATAGGCTCCGATTGCATTTTATTAGTTGATTGCTCTGACTAAATCCTGTAAAAAAATTTAGAATATTGTAATTGTCTATGTATTATTGTACGTATCGAGACAAACCTAATACCTTTTGTAGTTCTGCAGGATATGAAATTACATGCATATTTCGGTTTTCACTCCTACAGTTCAATGCTTTTTAGCAAATTATTTTCTTAAGGATTTCTTAAGGCTTTGTAGCTTAGGACTGCAATCCGCTTGCTATCCACAGGGAGTATTACCAGAGATTATCAGTACTTAAACTGATGAAGAAGATATGTCATGTCTATTTTACATCTGCATAAAGGCACAATTTCAACAGATTGGCTGTAAAGCGCATAATAACTTGGTAGAGATTTGTGGTTTGTTTTTTTTTTTTTGCAAGGTATATTACTTATATCTTAAAAAGTCATATGCTTCCATGAATCCACAGTAAACTAAGTGGAGTGGAAGTCTTTACAGTCTTGTAATACTGGAAGGCAGCAAATTCTCAGTCACCCACGCATCTTGTCTAGCAGAAACTTTTCTATGCCTTTTGTGTAAAGTGGAGAAAAAAAATGTGGAATTTCACATACATGTAAACGTAGATGGCAATGTGTGTAACTTGGTTTTCCAGTGCACCATATTAGGCAGAAGTCAAAAAAAGATTAGGAGCATCTGCTTCAGAAAGGACCTTAGGATATCTACAGAAAGTCTTACTCAAATTACAAGCAGTCTTGTTTGGAATGTTGGTATTGTATCAAGGATATCAAAGAGGTGTAGCAAGAGGGAACATTAACAATATTTCTCTTTCTCTTTTGTATGGATCTGTGTTTTCTTTAGCAGTGAGGGGTTTCTTCATTATTGATTTTCTTTTGTTTGCTCAAGATCTCGTGACTAACTCCTACAAAACCACAGCTAATGGTAAATAGAAATGTCATGACTGCAGGTTGTACCACACCAGGATTTTGCGGCTTTGCTTCTTACCTAGTTGATAGCAGGATGGATCTAGCTCTGGGTTCAGTATTAGTCTATTCTTGCTCTAGAGCCTAACAATAGGGCAAATGTTCCTAACAACTTCTTGCCTTGGCCAGCAGGTCTGGAAGCTCTTTCACACAGGAAACCTACTCATTTTTGATTCATTCAGCAGCACCAAAAACCTGAATGGTGCCTTGGCTTACGGGATGAAAAGCTGTTTCATTCCCTTTAAAAAACAAATGACGAAAGTATCTCTATATATTCAAAAAGTTGATCTTGAGATTTTCTCCAACAACTTTTTACTGATCAATTGAGCTCTTTTGTGCTCTCCTACAAAGGTTTGACTTCACAGCCCCACAGGAATAAGGAATTATTTAAGTAGGCAATACTGGTCCAAATCTCTGTCAGGCAGGCATTGTCAACTGTATTAGAAGCAGCTTAATTACACTGGGCAGTTTTGTGAAGCAGAGCATTATGTCCGGCATTACCATCTCTGAGTGCACGAGTATCACTAAGGACCTCCAATTAGATCATATCCATGTGCTTAGAAAGAACATGTTGAGCCATCACAGCTCCATAACTATAAATTGCAGCCTTTGAAACCTGGTCTTCTTCAGAAACTGTGAAATGCAGCTTAATAAGCAGTACTATCATGTTTTGTTAACCTTGTTTTGTCTCAGATTTGATGAGTGACGCAAGTCAATTCAGTGTAATTGTAGTGAAAAGGAAACAAAAGCTTGAGTCTCTTTACCAAAGACAGTCAGTTCTGCTGGATCGCTGTCTCGCTCCCCAACCATGTTTGTTCCAACACAAGTGTACATGCCAGCATCACTTTTTCTTGTATTGGAGATCATTAGCTTCCCACCACGTATCTGTTTCAAAGAAGGAATATATTTTTAACTGCAGATAAATAAAAGATATCAGAAAAAAATCTACCTTCTCAGGCAGCAAGTTCCACAAATAAGGCATCTAAAAGTTTTGTTTGTAAACTAATGTATGACTTTAAAATTATAAATCTATATACTTAAATATTTTTAAGCTGTTCTAGAACACATTTTATCCTACCAATTGTTTTTAACTTCAATTCAGTTTTTTCTCTTTGGTTTTCATTAGATGCTTTACATTTCAAAGATTACATTTCTTGCTGTCTCTTTGGCAGTGCAGAGTGCCTGTATATCTTGCATGATGTAAAGCACTCTTGACATCTCTCTCAAGAAAAAGGCAATTTTACTTAGTTTTATTTAGTTCATTTTATTTTACTTGTGTCTGAAAAGTTTCCTTGTTCTCTGATTAAGACAAATTTTCTCTTTTGCTTGATGCAAACAGACTGAATCTAGCCCAAACTGAGAATTCATCTGACTCCCTTAAGACTTAATATTTTCTTGGCTACAAAGGGTGCTTATGGAGTGAAAGAGCAGGGTAGTGGAAAGAAATAAAGTAACAGATTTGCAGCTTGTGAAGTCACAGTGTCAAAAGTCAGACAATGGGGTGCTTCAGAATAAGCTAGGAATATAGCCAAAGAACCTTGAGAGTCAGGGAATGATTACCAGTTCCCTGACTCTCTTCCTTCCTTTACTCTTGACCCTAGCAGAGACAGCAAATAGCAACTACTTAGATCGTTTAGTTTGAAATACTCCTTAGGCATCCAAAGGCATAAACAAGTTTTCTGATAGTATTTCCATATTGAATAAGGTCAGCACAGAATGATTTGCATATCATTACATACAACATAAAACTTTATTGAAGGAATATTAATAGTGAAAAGCTAAGTATTTAAAAATAATGAACAAAATATGTCCCTGCACCCTTAATTTACCCCATTTGCTTGTACATACTGTGATGTAATTTCTAATGACTTGGTAAGTTATGTATACCTGCTGGATCCTTTTTCATTCAGAACATGGAATGAACTGTCACAGAATTCATCCAGCATTACTCATTTACTCAATATGAATTACTATTTAGGAACAATCATTCTTTAGAGTATAACTTCAGCCTTCATTTAGAATACAAATGCCAATTACTACACTGAATACAAAATTACCAATATAATCCTAAACTGTTGGCTTTTTTCCTACAGAGTGATTTGTGTACTTCATAGATATGATTGATCTTATCTTTAAAACACCTCTCTGATATAAGGTCTGATATTCTTATTTCACTGAACCAAGATCTCATTTCAGTGAACAGAGATTTAGAAAAGGTAAGGCCAAATCAGTCAAAGACATCCACTGAGTCCGCCATCTAACAGAGCACCTTACATGACCATATCTACAGCTCTAACAGACCTCCGTTACACTGTTATACAAATCAAGCCCCAAGAAGTTCAAGTTGGAGACCCAAACCAAAGGAATAAACAACCTTGCCCTCCTCATTTGGGAATGCTCAGAGAGGCAAACTGCTGAGAATAATGCTGAGTCTCTACAGGAAAGGCTACAGAGCTGTAAAGCTGTGCTGCACTCAGCTGTGGGGCTTCGATGCAAGCCATGTCTATAGACAACCATCTGAGTTGTACTCACACTGATCCGCTCTTCCCTGTCATCGATACGGACTTTATCTTTCTTCCAGTAGATGGTAGGCTCAGGGTGCCCACGAGGTGGCTGGCACTCCAATATGGCAGGCTCTCCAGCTGCCACCACAACATCTGTAGGGTTTTGGCGGAAGTCATCCCGTAGCACTAATGCAATAACCAAGGGAAAGAAGAAAAAAATTACTACTAGAAGTGATGACATTGTGAGGGGAAAAATACGTGCACATCCATATCATATTAAACAAACAAACAAAAAAGTCTTTGCATCTTATATTTACTATAAAAGATCTCATAAAAGACGTCAGTGAGGCATGACCTTTTGTTGAATAGAGGCAGATTTCACATACATGGGTTTTTTGCCTTGTTTTTTCTCCAGAAAAGAACACTACTCTGCATTCAAATGAGAAAGANGCTACCCCTCTCCCGGCTAGCTTCTCCTTATATCCCGGGCATGAGGTCAGCATGGCATGGAATATCCCTTTGGCTACACCCACCTCCCAGCTTCTGTGAAAAATTAACCCTATCCCAGCTGAACCCAGGACACCACTACTCTTTTTAATCTTGAACAGGGTCGCTTCCCATCCTTGCAAAAGTAGCATCGCAGGCCCGATGTTGAGTTCTTTTAATAACAAAAAACATGCTGAATATCTAGCTTGCATGGATCTCCAACTTCAGCATAAGCTAGGCAAAGAAGTGACAACACTGGTACTGAAGAATTATACCTTGATTAAGGGTATTGTTATTATTACTGCTATTATTGTTATCACCAAATACACGTCAAAGTGATCACCAGTTCTGAAAGGTGTCAGAGAAATCAAGCTGATGGTAGCATGCTTCTAGCATATCTATTTCTTCCTCTGATTTTTTAAGTTTTAATATTTCTGCAACTTTGACCAGCGCTGTCCCATGACATTGCAAGGAAAGAGCATTTAAATCACCAAGCTGTTTGAGAACTAAATTAGGCAACACAGGGCAGCTTCTTATGTAAATCATGCTTCTATAAAGACGGATTAGATCCAACTAGCTGGCTTCAGTGTGTTAAAATGATATCCACTTCATCTCTATTCTTCCATGTGTGTCCTAGTCTCTGGGTTAATTGACATTCTTATAAACATAAAACTGAAAATAGCTCTAGATGAGCTACTGAAATAGAATTTAGGGCATTTCCTCTCCTTGAATTTCAGCTGCGTATGGCTTTCATTACAGCTTTAAAACAGTTCTCGCACTTAATGGAACCAAGGCCCTCTGAGAAATTAGAAAACACTGTATCCTAGTGAAGGGGCAAGTCAGGAAGAGTTCAGCAGAAATTGCTCAGTCTCATTTCATAAGCAGAGATAATTTACTGCTTTCAGTGTTAATAAAATGTGCCCCATTTTAACATTTGGATCTGAATATTTTTCTGTTCCGCAATAAGCCAGAAGAAAATATGTTTAATACATACAAGAACTGGTCTCTGAACGGGCTGAGGTGATCAGGCTGTATATAGTATATGTGGCACTCAAAATAACATATGAGGTAATTTTTATTGTTCCTCATTTTGGGATACACAGGTAGATCCCAGAGGAAGGATGGAATTAATTGGAAGTTAATTCCTTTTCTACCATGAAAAGGAGTGGGTTTTTTAGGTCTTGCTCTTGAATAAATAAAAGTGACAGGATGCAGCTGGCAACAAATGCAGCTTTGGCAAGAACCTGTAGTCTTCTTGGGTGACACACCCAATTGGTACATTTTTTCCAAGAGATAACTTAAAAGACTCAACCCCAAAATATTTCTGATTAGTACAAATCAGTCATACACTTTTGATTCACAATAATCAAATTGACAGAAATGGAATTTATAGGGCATCAAGATCAAATGGAAGAAATACCTTATGCAATGTACAACACAGAAACAGTGCACTGAAGAACCAGGGCTCCTGACTATTTGGCATTACAACACTTTGCAAAGCCAGGAAAGCTAATATCACAGCAATTTCAGGGAAAGAATCAGAAAAAAAAAGACCTTACAAAATCACCTATTTTAGGAAGCATCTTAATGTGTCTCTGTGATCATTATGAGATACAGGAAATAAAAATGCTTCTAGGCAATGCTATGGACTCTTTCATGCAACTGGCAAATGGACAAACATCAACTTCTTCCATTATTATTAGACATAAAATAAATATTATTTTTATTAGCTTGATTCCTTGTATAATTACAGAACTTCAGTGTAAATCCATTAGTGGGAAATCCCCAGAAAAGGAGCAAATCCCACAACATAATGACTTTATATTCCCGACTCCTAACTCCTGGCAGCATTATTAAGGTAAGCATTTTCCTTGAGCATTTCACACTGCTATATGAAGCTGACAAACAGTTTCTTGAGGTGATACACAGCAAATTACATTAACTTTCTCTGAATCATCCCAGCAACTGTGTAAGGTTCCAATCAGTCTCAGAATATGAGGCTAAGAGGTGATTTGATTTTATCACATTCTTTTACCCAAGTCTTACTGCAAATCTGGCTTGAATAGAAGACAAAATTGTTGCTATGGTGTCTACTTAATCTTGCTCTGTACCTCAGCACATATGTGAATCTTGAGTAGATATATCTCACCATTTCCATCTAAAGCATTCTCTTTTGGAGAAAAAAATAAATGGTTGGAGAAAAATTAAATGGGGAAAAAACAAAACAGGGACAGAAAGGCAAAGATAACAGAAAAATGTGTGGAATATAAATGAAAGAAAGAAAACAACTCAGAGAGGAAGAGGGTGTAAGAGGGTAAGTTTAGGGGTGGCAAAAACATAAAACCAGGTAAAGGAAGGAAAAGAGAAAGAAAAAAAGCAGAGAAAAACAAGGTAAAGAGCAGAGGGCACAGTCTGCCTCTGATTCAGTGCTTTTAATGTAATATAACAACAATGATATAAAGCACAGACATTAATCTGATCAGTTCAGCCATCAGAAACATCAGCACATCCAAACATTACCCCAAGAGAGAAGGAGCAGAGAAGAGGAAGGGGGCATGTGGAGGAGACCCAAATGTGAGCTGGTGAGCTTGGCTGTCCCACTCCAGCAGCACAGCAAGCTGCAGAAGAAAAGAGCATCAACTGGAAGTTGAGTTCACACTTATTAGCACAGTAAACAGAAAAGTTGAAGCACAGCTTAGTGCATTCACCATATCTAATGGCACAATCATCTGTGAAAGCAGAAAAATGGTTGAGAGCTGCAGAATATTCCTCAGCCAATTATCCACAATTGCTGGGTACTTCCAAATAACTATTAGTGTGCCTGAGCAGATCACCCTCTTCACACACTGGCAAGAGGCTTTTTTTCACTTGAGTAGCCAGCCATCCTCAGGGCCCTCTCGGCAGGGGACAAATATTAGCGTTTTAAAAATTCAGCACAAGTGGTGAAACATTGCCATCAGGTACCTCTTCTTCATCCCATGTTCTTATTTTGCTTTATTCCAATTTTAATATGTTATGCACCTCCCTTTGTCCTTGCATGGCTGTTACCCTACATTTAACACAGGATGCCAAAGAGAAGGATCAGCAGCATCCCATCCTGCCTGCCACACAGAGACCGCAGTGCAGCTGGTCTCCTCAGTGAGCAGGACCCCAGACGGTGCCCACAGCCCCAGTGGCAGGGATGGCGATGCAAGGGGGATCTCCTCCCCTCTGCCAGCCTGACCCCAGCACAAACATCCTCATGTTTCAAGAGGCAAAGCCTCAGAAGGGCAAAAGCTTCCGGATGGCTAAACCTAGCTGTCTGGAAAGGCACTGGGGGACCGGGGAGCTGGAAAGGGCAGGGAAATCATACACACAGCCTACAATGGTGCTGCGGACAAAAGTTAATTACAAGTTAGATCAGTCTCTTTGTAGCTCAAACAAGCTGATGTTGCTCAAACAAGGCAGATGCCCGCGAGCTGTCACGTTGGTCTTTAAGGCAGGCAAGGTCCTGTACGGCCATTTACAGGTACCCATGAGTGTAATCACGGAAAGCAAGCACATCTAGCAGTGGCAGCGCTGAGAGAAAGGCTGGCAGGCCATGCACCTGCCAGAGGGAGGAAGAAAGAAGAAAAAATAAGTCCCTGCTACCAAGGCAACTGCTCACCAGCACCTGCCAGCTTAGGCCCAAATCCAGACCTCGGTCAAACTGATGCTCGTAAACTCAGGGAATTACATAGAAACTGAATTAATTTCTTTGACTGAGGCTCCAGAAATGTATTTAAAGGAAGCGAAGATAAAGACACAACGTTTATGGGGTAGGAGGGAAGGTGGCGGGGTCAAAATTATTCTAGGCTAGATACTCATGCTTTAATCCTGCTTTCCACTACAACAGCTTTCAGGCCCTTAGAAAGAAAACATTTTTATAGGATTTACATTTACATGATGATTACAAATAACCATCTGTCTGCTTCCTCTTTTTCAATCTGGTCCATGTCCCACGAGCCCCTAGCCTGTGGTCAGAGCAGCTAAGCTGGAAGGAAGAAGTGGATGCCTGTCAGGAGGCTTTGGAATAATTGCAGTCTTCTCCCACCAGCGCTCGGCTCTCCACCTCCTCCCCCTGGCATGCAGGGTGAACATCTGAGACTACCAGGGATAGGACGGAGGGAAAGACTATCGTTTTTGCCTTTTTCAGTGAATGATAATGTCTTAAAACACAGCTACATCTGTCGTGCTGACTAGAGGGTAAAAAGAGACATTGAGTAAATATTAATGTGCTTCTGCAACTTGGATCCTGGTAGTTTATCTTCCTCCTCCTATTCTTTTTTTGTGTTTATCTCAGGATAATACTATTTGCACATAAAGACTTTACACAGCCACATCGGTGGCAGGTTGGTCACCTGCCACACGCAGTCAGGTCTCCCCTGATTCAAGGCAATACCCCACAGGCATTTTCCTAAATCCTCATCTCTCCACCACTGCTTCGGCATGTCTCTCTTCTCATACATACTGATATGCACAATCAACATGAATTATTATGTTAAATAACTGCCCAGATGTCATGCAGTGGACAGATTAAAGGATTATTATACTTTAGGTAGCGTATGGTGCAGGGGGGGTATTTTAGAACTTGGCTAATGTGTATGATCTACTGAAATGGTCTCCAAGCAAGCCAGCACCACCTGCTGAAATGGGGTGACAGAAAATAAACAAGAGGTCACAGACAACTTTCCTTGTGAAGAATAATAATACACTTTTTTGGATGATGATGCTGCCCTACCTCTTTGTTTCAGAAACTGCCTCTGTCACATTTTGTAAGGAAAATTTAAAAAAAACCCCACAACCTAGGCAATAGTCCTAGACAAGACTCCTTGGGAGTGTCTGAAGTCCCTCTGCATGAGCACTGCCTGGGAAAAGCTGCTGTCTTTCTTTAAAAAAAGACCTACACATTTTTTCTCCTGTTCTTTTTCCCATCCTTCACCTATCTTCTGACACAAATATTGCCTAGAAATCATGAATGCTAGCTAACTTACCATGACTCAAAATGTTTTGACTTTATTTTAAAATGAGACCCCAAAGACATGGAGATTCATTTTCAGAGGTGTTAGGATATTTTCAAAGAGTCCAGTAGCTTCCACAATGTTTGATTAGTAGGGTCCCTAGAAATCAAAGTGGGGAAGAGAGCAGTTGGGAGATAATACCTAGACCAAGAAACAAAAGAAGAATATTCTTCCTTGCAGATTCAGCAATTTTTTTTGGCTTCATCTCTTTTTGTCACTATTTCATGTGCTTCTGAACTCAGTAACCTACTCTAATTAAAGGTAGCTTGCTCTTTATTCTCAGGCCCCAGCAAAAACCAAAACATGGAAAAAAAACACTCCATTCTGACACATCCTGTAAAACTCTTAACAGCTTGCACACACAGATATAGATATTTATAGAATTTGGACTTTGTGATGAGCATTAATGTCTAAATGTGAAAGTGGAAACCCTTGCTTCTAAACATGGAATCTGTTAAACCAGAGGAACAGAGAATTACAGTGTCAGGAATCAGGCGCATGAACCAACATTGACAAGTAAGTAGACAGATTCCAAATACAGTAAGCGGGAGATAGCTGGGTTTTTTTCTCTCTTCTAAATTTCAGTCTGAGGTGTACCCCAACCAGCTGATTGCACAAAGGTCACGAAGGAAGATAGGCTTTTTCCTTTCTTATTGACAATACACACTGCAAGAGTCAGACTTTGAAATCTTTCTTCAACAGCTAACCCAATTAAGGGTTCTGCTGGCCTATTTTCCCTTTTACACAATCACACAGGTATACAAGTGGTAGTCATTACAGACATTAGCTTATGAATGATTTGTTTCTGATTTTTCTAAGGTTGCTATTTGTGCTGAATTAAGCGCATGAAACACAGCCTGAATACGCTTACTGAAAAACTGCATAATGTCCTTGCCTTTTTTGTGATTCATTGTAAACACCTGAATGCTATCTGACATCTCCATAATTTCTTCTGAGGGATTTTATTTGACTACTAGATAGCATGAAGAGTGGAGATTTTTCTAATTTGGAACATAACATATTTATGTTTAAGCTTCCTAATTGAAAACACAGTTCTATCACCTGTCTTCATTTCAATGAAACCTCAGTAACCTTCTCTCTTTTTTAAACTCCCATCTCCTTCCACCAACAAATACTGAATACTGCAGTTAACAGTCAGCAATCTCATTACCCATCTGCTATGAATCTTCAAAAGCATCAGTATGTTTTGACAGTCAAGAAAGGCAAAGGGAAGCAATAAGCATAACCAAGTATTCTTTATGAATATCCTGAAGACCAGATTTAAGTAATTTCAGAAATCTAAAGCTATACAACGTAATATGTTGAAAAATTTTCTCTAAGATACAGAACAGATTTTTTTTTCTTATTCTTAAAGCATAATCACTCTTGATGAATGCACTGCACAGATTGCTAATGCTAACAAGAGTCATGTTACCAGGAGTTTTATTTCATTGAAACTAAAATCCCTATTACTTGCTTAAAATTTCAGAGACTTTCTAGAAGAACTGGAATCACAATTTCAGACAACGAACCTCAGGAAATGTGCATGGTCTGTTTTAATTCTGAAGATTTAACAAGGATCAGACATTTAGCAGCTTACTAGAATAGTTATCTAATGACTCTGTGAACTCAAGTCTGACATTAGCTTTTACATGCTCTTCACATTTAATAGACTACATATTCGGAAAATCATGGGCAAGTAATTTACTTTTTTCCCAACTAATGTGAATATCAGACGTGCAACCAAGCACAAGTTCAAAAAACACCACATCACAACTGAGGTAGTATACTTTCACTGTCACTTGTATGCCAGCATGTCTTCTTTGCAGCAAGAATATGGGACTAGTTTCACCAAAAGGACTAGAGGACTCTTCAAATCACATTAGTTATGCTTCTCTTCCAGCAACAGGGAGGATCATGTTTCGTAAAATAGGCAATCCTTCAGAATGCCTCGTAGGCTGTGAGAAAAAAGGATAGACTGGACTGGATAGATCTTTGCTCTCCTGTAGTACAGCCAATCTTAGATTCTAATAAGCAAAACTTTAAAAACCCCCCAAACTACCCCAAACTTAAAGGAAGTAGAAATATATAACCAATTTTCAAAAGCAATGGCATCGAAAAAACCTCAGATCTTACTGTCAGACATATACAAATGAAATTCAGGAGGGAGCTTTTCATTGATTGCTTCAGAAACTGGGGGATCTCTTGTGCTGCACTCTGTATGTACAGTGCTACAGAAACTGCACTGTACATATAGAGTGCAGCACAGAGATTCGTCAGAAAGTACAGATTTAATTAGCAAGTTCACAAACCACAGTATAATAGCATGCAGGTTTGCTGTTGTGAGTACAAAAGCAGCGCTGCCAGGTACCTGCAGCATTATGCTCAACCTAATGAATGTTACCTAGAGTTTGACACAGCACTGAGTAATCGTATTTTTTTTCTGTTTCCAGACTGAAGTTGGTTCTTGGGCAACCACTTTAGCTGCTTCAGTCCCCTGGGCTTCCAGTTTAAGCCCAGCCAAAACACCTAAAATCTACGTGTGTCCTCAGTAAAACAAAGGAATAAGAGCAGATGAGAATCATGAAAACAAATACAAATGAATGAATATTTCTTGTATGAGAAATATAGAATGTTATATGCTCCATTTAACCAATATAATACAGACTGCAATCTCCAAGCTCCACCGAAGTGTGAATAGCTCCTAATAAACTTCTTGTGTACACATGCACAACACATACACAACAGCTGGGATGCTTTCCCATCTTGGCAGAGGGTCACTGCCACATTACTGCTATACTTTAGCCACATTAGGCAAAGCATCAAACAAAATAGGGTGTTGCCAAACATAGGAATTCTTTTCCTTCTCTCCCCCCAGCCTCTCTGCCTAACCCTGGTCTCTATTAAGCTTTATCTGTTAATTACAAGCTAAAACTCATCTATTCAGTTTTTTGTGAGTAGGATTTTTTTTTTTTTTGTCAGGTCTTTTGGGTTGCTCCCTTCAGAAGTCAGATTGAAAATGAGATAATGAAGCAGACATAGCAAGGCACATATTTCTTGATAAGCTTTCATAACTCTATTGCAAGGGGACTGTGCAGCCACACTTCATCAGATATGGAGCATGAGATGCATCCACAGCTGGTATGCTGAACCAGTGGGAGGTGGCTGCTGCTTCTTGAATACCTCACTTCCCATCCTGCAAACTGTCCTCCTGCCAATATGCCATTTTGGGGTGCTTGCCAGATGCCATTTAAACAGGCCTGTTCTATAGGCTTGGCTGGCCGCATGTCCCCTGTCCCATAAACAGGCACATCATTGCACACTGTCTCAGCAGCAGCATTTCCTGCAGGACCAGCCCCAGTGTGCCTTGTTTAATGGTTAACCTTCTGAAGGGCTCAACTGTTTTCACTTTTTTTAGAATTTGTCTCAACAAATTGAGACTAGAAACTGGAAATGCATAAAACCTGTTTGCACCACTGTCTCTGAGATGTGCGCAGTCATTTGAAACTAGTGGAAAATAAGAGTCATGTGAAAAAACTCTGTATACTGGGCATGGGATGGCAGAAGGTTACGGGTTACCAGTATGTGTGCTCACTGTTCCAGCCACACTTGGCACCCCTTCTTCAAGAGTTTACAGTAAAATCCCACCCCCTAAATCTCTTCTACCACTTATGACTGCATGTTATTTTAATTCAATATGATTTTAATACTCTACAATAAATGCAAGGATGTATGGTCTAAACATGTTTTTCGTTACAGCTCCAACTCTAGCATCTCTGAGGACAATAAGAACATTTTTTTCTTCCGTGTGGGTTTTTTTTGAAGTTTCATCATTGGATTCTTCCTTCATAAAAGGCACCTTTCAAATTTAACAACTGACCAAAACTGTTAGATGACATTTGTTCTGGATTATCTTGAACACTGCAAAATAATTTATCTGTCATTTAGCATCATATTCCGCATAATGAATTTAAGTTTCCAGAATTATAAAGAACTGAAGGAGCAATGTGATACGTAGACCCTGTATTAAATGCCCTTAGGACAGAGTCATCTGAGTTCTGTCAGCATGATATGTACTACAAAATAATCCACAAACAACTAGATGAAACAGTAGTTTTCTATTGGAAAGGAAGCCCCAAATTTGTGATTTTATGCAAAACAAAGAAGAGCTAAGCATAATTTGCAGGAAATCCTTTGCAGTTTTGATCTGCTCAAATAACATAAGGAATAACTTCTATCCACTATGAAGTATAACTCTCCCACTTATTTTCAAAAGAACATAAGAGTTCACAGTGCCCTCATTATTATTCCCTATATCGTGCAAGAGAAAATAAAAAAAATCAAAGAAGCAGGAGCAATGACCAACCGTTATAGCCTGAAGTAATGATTTTGAAAGGGGACCTTCAGCACCCAGAGGGAGACCAGAACCTGGGTGTCCAGCTCCATTGTCCAGTCGCATTGTGCTGTGCCTGGTACTCAAAACGACCTTCAGCTTAGTGGTTATACCAACTCCCAGGCATACTGCTGAAAATATAGTAGCATAATGTTTTGAATTGCAGCAAAGGTGAAACAATCCTTTTTTTTCTAACTAATACCACTTTCCCAAAGTGCTATTTCATGTACAAGAAATTCTGTATAAAAGAAAAATGAACAGCACAATAAAATTAGAAGAATAAAATAAATCTGCCACACATCCTTCTAAGTCCTTGGTGCTGAATATTCCCCTGGTAGCTCAGTACAAGAGAAAATCAGGGTAACTACACATCTCCTGGTGGCTTTAAAATAAAATAAACCTGGCAAACAGCACAACCGAAATAACTGCTTACCCCAGACTACAGAGAAGAAACAATCTAAAATGTGTCTGTAAAACAGCTTTTAACGGGTGTGTTACTCAACAGCTAGAGCAGCCGTTTGCATGAAGGACTCACATTCCTTTTAATTGTCTGAAAGACCTCAGTTTATCCTACAATTAGACTCATTTCTACAATCTTTCCTCTCCCTTTGACTTTTTGTACGTAAACTACTAGTGTAACAAAGAATCTTTTCCAGCACAGGCACATTTAATAACTAAATATTGAAATAGGTATTATTTTAATCAGGAACCTCCTGGTACCTTTAAGTCATTCATTTCACTCCTTCTTAGCATGGAGTTTAACTAGACACATGGTACCGGTGTCTGTAACTCACACAAAAGATTTAATTTGTATACATTCATATAGTTACTGTCATTCTTCAACTGCATTAGAAAACAAGATGCTATACGACAAGATAAAGTGTTCAAGCACCATATGATAGACAATGTATAATACTGAAATAGGCAGATTAGATTACTACACTAGACAGGATT
>VZTO01020850.1:0-31325 GCA_013400615.1 Syrrhaptes paradoxus
GGAAGCAACCTCTGTAAAAACTTGTTATTTTTTTCCTGCTTGGGGTAGCCTGAACTTGGATCGGGTCTGCTGTGTCACCATTCATAGAGCTGTGCTGGCCCCGGGAGGGTGGCATGGGCCAGGGTGAGTAGGCTCAGTGGAGAGGGAGCGAGGGGGATCTCATTCCTTTGGCAGCAGTGCTTGTTTGAACAAATTACAAGACAAATTACAGAACGAAATACCAGCACGAGGTTACTCAAATGTGGAAGTTTGTGTACAGCAATGATAGGTTCCCTGGGAGTTATCCATTGATGATTGGTGACAGGAGCAAAAGACGTGGGACTGCTAAAGGTTCAGATCCATCCGTCCTGTTCCCCAGATCACCGTACGCCTTCTGCGCTGGGCTTTACTCTTAACGCTGGATCCAGGGTGTGTGCCACTCGATAGACCCCGCCGCTGTGAGTGCCTGGAGCTCGGGCTGCTCTGGGGAGCTGCAGCCCTGCCCTGAGCCGTCACAAGTGCTGGAATATCAAAGCCGGTAGCTCCAAGAGTTCCCCCCATTCCCTCCCCTTATTACTTTTCTACCTAAAATGTGCTTTAAAGGACAAAATTAATACCATGTATCCTTTTGGTAAGCATCAGTAAGTCCTTACTTCTTTAGTGTTATTTTGGGGTAGTAGTTCCCAGACTCTGTAGTTTTGTGAAGTATTTTGATTCAGCACTACTCCCAGAAGAAAGGCTTCCCCTCTTCCTGCTGCTTCCCACCCTCTGGTTTTCTCCTACGGCTGATGCCAGTGTTTGCACAACCTGTGGCAAGCCTGCTTTGACTGCTGTCTGGCCTGTTCCCCCCGGGAGGTGTGCTTGGGGGTGTCTGCAGCTCCGCTGTGCTTCTTTCGGCAGCAGAACCAGCTTAAAGCATTTGAATGGCAGCCTTGCAGTCACAGTCCCAAAGAGTTTAATGAGGGCAAGGTTATGACCCTCCGTGTGGGGATCATTAGCAGAGGAGTTTGAGGATCTTTACTGCAGGGTCTGAGATCCCGAGGTGCTGTGCTGTCCTGGACAATCATGGGCAGAGCTGGGAATTCCTGATTTCTAGCTCTGAGTTGGTCAGAGACCTGCTCTCTGGGCCTGTATCTTCACTGCTCAGCTTCCACTTCCCCATCAGCAGGGTGGAAATCCCTCTGCTTTTCCTGATGCAGTGACAATATGAATAAAGTGATTTGTTTAGCTTTTTCCTCACATCTTGATCTGTTCTCCATCCCTACCCTTCTTCCCACAGGTAATTCTCCTGTCTTTGCTACAAACCTATGGCTGTTTGCAGTAAGTACTGATTTAACCTAAAATCAAAAGGAGGCAGCAGTTGTTTTTGCCCCGTAGGTAACAGTACTGACCTCACCCACCGTTGCTGTTCCTCTTTCCCCGTCCAGACCAGCCAGACCTGTGGTGTACCTGCCTGTGCCCCAGAGCTCACTCAGCTGTCTGGCAGGTGCCCATCACTGAGTAGACCTGCCCCAGCCAAAGTCCCAAATACAGATTTTGTTTTGCTAAAAAATTATTTACATCACCTGCCTTCTTCCTGTTCTGTTTTTAAATACTTTTTCTTCCTTCAGGAAAAAAGTCAGTGAAAACTCGTGCACTGTATAGGAGGAAAGGGATCTAACATTGCGAGCGCTGGAGCTGGAAGGGGCCGTTGGACCTGTTCTGTGGTGCCACAGGCACCCTACGCTGAGCTCAGTGTGAGCAGCTCAGGGGTGGGGGTGATCTCCTTGCCACTCCAGCCGCGCCTCCTGTGTGCTGCTCCTAGAGAAGAAATCTGAAAATTAGTAATTTTGGGGTTAGTTTTCAGCCAGTTCAGTTCCTTGATCCAGCTCCGTGTGTAGCTGCATAAATACCGCTGTTGGCACTAGGAAAGTCCTGGGGGAGGCAAGGTGGCCCCTGCAGAGGAGAACTCGCAGTCAAGTCATCTGAGAGTGATCCTGAAAGTGCACCTTGAGAGCAGCCTGACTATTTAAGGAAGGGTCTGTTTGTCCCTTAAAACTCTTTTGGTGTCATGCTGCACTTCATGGGGGAGTGTGACTGTTAAAATGGCTCTGCAGTGTAGGTAGTGAGAGCTTTTAGAAAGGCTTGGGTTTTAAAGGGGGCAAATGGAATCTCATTCTGCCTATGCCGTGGACTTGCTGCATTAATTAAGAAAAATCAAAGGAATCCACTGATTGTTTCACCATCTGTAAGCAGGAAACAGAATCACAGGGTGACAGGAAATGGTTTGTTGTCCCTGTAGAGATGCTCTGGGACTTGTAAGTCAAGTCAGCCTATAAATACTGCGTTCATTTTTGCTTTCATAACCCTTTTGCTATTTTAATAAGTAATTTTGTAAAAAGAATAAACAGCAGTAGCTCTCAGCGTACAACAACAAAAGCAGGGTGGAACTGCAGCACAGAATTTCACCAGACGAAACTCTCCCACAGACTTTGTATATGTTGTCTGTTTTACCCTGAAGTTCACCTCTTAAACTTTCCTCTGAAATCCCTGCAATAACTCCCGAGTTGCAACAGAAGGCAGCCTTCAGTCTGAGATTTCCTTGCCCAAAGGATGATGCACAACCAAATACTAATCACCTCGATCTGCCATTAGATGTCTCTGAGTGGCCCATTTTCTCAAGGATAATAGCTCCTGTTCAGAATGCAACCATAAAAATTTGGTTCAAGTCAGCTTATGTTTCCCAATAGCCTTGTGGTTGCAGCTTGAAATGAGGATGGTATTTAAAAAAAAAATCCCATAATGTCGCAGAAAATTTAGAAAACAAGACATACTGTTTTCAGAAAGAACAGGATAACATTAGGATGGACTGGAAAGTTTGCGATACTAATTGCTACAGAAGTTGCTTTGCCAGGTTGTGGACAGATTATGATATTTTGGACGCTTCCTTGGGAGGGTTTGAATGAATATCTCCATGGACTGACTTTCTTTGCTGTGGGTACAGGCACATGTGCAGAAGCACAGGCGCGTGGTGGTGGATAAGCTGAGGCCAGCGGTGGAGGTGGACGTGTGGTGTCTTTACCCAGTCTCTGAGGATGCCTTTGCTCAGTGCCATCAGCACACAGGCACTTAAAACCGGCTACAGGCTGGCTCCTGTGGTGGAGACTGTCCCTCTGACACGCAGGGGACCCACAGAAATTCAGTTTGTCTTGGATTTATTTCACTGGTAGTTAAGTGCGTACTGTGCCCAGGGGCCATGCTTGGTTTGGTTCAGTTTAACTTGTTTCTAAGGGGTGTAAGAGAGACTGATTTTGATTTTGAATCAGACTGTGGCTATCAACAGAGGCAGTTTGGTGAATTTGTCAGGGGCAGCTGAAGATAGGCCCCTGTGAATGTTAACTGCCTCGCCCCGGTCCCTGAAAGGGTTGCCTCTCTCCCGAGATGTCTGGGCTGGGAGCTGGAGCAGCTGAAGAGTGACACACGGTCTTGTTTTGCTTCCCCTGGAAAAGGGGATGCTGCCCTGCCACGAGAAAGCTGGGGAGAACTGAGTGATGACAGCTTAACTCTGCAGTGATAGTCATCAGAAGCTGCCTCTCAGCTCTCCAACATCATCCCAGATGAATGGTTGCGGCGGTGCCGGGGGTCAGGGTCACACCCTGCGGGACGGGAGCAGCCCCCTGAACGCAGGACCCTGCCTCCTGGGCTCCACTGAGAACTGGCCTTTGAGCTTTCAGTGACTTGGGGCAGCTGAGTCTGGGGAGTGAGTGTTTTCTCAAGGAAGGAGAAGTGTTTAAGGAGAAATGGGAATGCTAGAGGAGGTAATTGAAGGAGAAGCCTGGGATAAAAGGCTGGCAAGGGATAGGGTACAGCAGAGTGGGAGTAAGGGCTAGGCAGAGGTGGAGGAGGCAGGAGGGTGAAGAGCAGAGACATAGCTGGCTGAAGTTGTGCAGATTCGGATGTGAATATCTTGATGTTGGCTCTTCCTGCTGAGCCAGTGTGTGTAGCTGAATAAACACTAATTTTAATGACCGAGGCTCATGTTTTTTGACAAACCTCATCATGCCTGTGTAATATGGGAGAACTAATTACATCTGGATAATGCTTGCAAAAAACGTTAACATGCTTTTCACAGCATTCTTCGATTTGTTTTTAATCAACTTTATTTGTCTGCTTCCTCTTTTCTCCAGTGAAAATTGTCATCCGAGGGGACAGGAACACTGGGAAAACCACACTCTGGCACCGACTGCAGGGAAAGAAATTTATTGAGGAATATATTCCAACTCAGGAGATCCAAGTCACCAGCATCCACTGGAATTACAAAAGTAAGACAGAAGAGGGTGGAGGGAGTGACAGTCATGGGACAGTGCCTTGGGGGTAGAAATTCCCCTTTAACCTCATTTGTTTCCTTTTTCTCTGTCTGCCTGGGAGACAAAATGGGCTCTCATCACTCTTGTTATTTTAATTTATTATTCACAGTTTCTCACTCATGTTTTTAGTAACTTTATTCAGAAACTATATGAGTGCTAAAGTCTTTGGAAGCTGCAATTCAAGGAAAGTGTTTAATAGGTGATCCGACAGGCTGAGAGAGTTGGGGGTGTGCAGCCTGGAGAAGAAAAGGCTCCGGGGAGACCTTCCAGCAGCTTCCAGTGCTGAAAGGGGGCTACAGGAGAGATGGGNCAGAGAAGCTGTGGATGCCCCATCCCTGGAGGGGTTCAAGGCCAGGCTGGATGAGGCTTTGGGCAACCTGGGCTAGTGGGAGGTGTCCCTGCCCATGGCAGGGGGGTTGGAACTTGATGATCTTTAAAGTCCCTTCCAACCCAAACCATACTATGATTCTATGATACATATAAGGACGATCAACCTTATCAATAACATTTTCATGCGAACGTGACTCACAGTGCAGACGGTCCTGCGACTACAGAAAGCCAATCTCTGCAAATTCCGAGTTAGATTTTGTAACAAATAAGATATTACTAGGAATTTTACCTCTTAATGAGCTACAGCATCTGTAAATTATAAGCAGCCATGTGTATTTGAGTTGCTAAAATCTGAAGCAAGACAAGCAAAATTCTAACTACTGAGGCACCACTGCTGGAACCGACAGCTACCAGCTGAACTTTCAGATGGCACAAGGGATGAGCAGTTTTCGTTAGCTGTTTCTGTTGAATCCAAATAGGCAGCCCAACCTTCATGAAGTTCCTCCAAGAAACAGTTGCCTTTTGGAAATGCTACAGGCTACGAAGGAAAAGCTTGTACTTGGAGCCACTCTGAACACAAAGCAATGGAACAGAAGGATAATGTCTCCAAGTAGAAAATAATCTCATAGGATGGTGTGAGAATTCAGCTAAGCATCATTGTCAAGCCAGGAAACATTTCCTCTGAAGGATTCACTTCTGGCTTAACTTCAATGTTTCAAAGTATTGTAAAGACAGATTATGAACAAAGGAAAACTTTGATCCTGTGCTTCTAGAGAAAGCCCCTTTTCTACATTTATCCATGCAGCGAAATCAGCCTCTGCTTTTTCTCACAGCAACTCCTGCCGCTCTTCCCCTTTGCCAGCGGGGCAGCGGGCACAGGATGACCAGCGACTGCCTGGGGTCAGCCCAGCCAGCGCCTCCCAGGCTCAGACGGGACTGGAAACGCAAGAGGTGCCCAGCAGCCCGCACTGCTCAAACCACAGATCAATTCTGTCCCTGAATATTTCTACAGACCATCAGGCACGGCTAAAGTCCAGCCGCTCCCCATTACTCATGCACCTGGCACCCGACTGCACGGCCACTGCTCACCCTGGCGCCGGCCACGGGCTGTGAGTCCATGGTCCATGCTGGGAGCAGCACCGCGACCCTGCAGGTGCTGGGACACCAGCAGTGGAGGCCTGTCCCAATTCATACCCTGCAGCTGGGGCTGCTGCTGTCCCTGAAGAACAAGGGGACGGACAGACCAGCAGAGTCAATCCTGGCGCCTTTGCACTGCGAAAGGGCAGATGTTCTCCTTTCTCAGACAGCCACCTTTGCAGGGGCACAGGCGGAGTCCAGAAGGCTGCTTGTGCTTTTGGGAAGCAACAGTCTGGAGCATGATGCAGCCAAGTATTTATTTTGCATTCAGTTTTAGTTGTAGTATTTTGGCATTTTTGGAGTATCCAGCAGTGCCACGTGAAGCAGCACATAAAGCACTTACAAGGGGCTTCCACGGAGAAGCTGGAACCTCATTTCAGAGAAGTAAGCCCTTGGGGTGACGTGCAGGGCCCTCCTAGGAGGTGAACCGGCACCCAGCACTGGGACTTGGCTCCCAAGCTCCAGAGATCTCCACACCAAATGCACCCTCAGTTAAGATCTGTTCTGCCGCTAATTTCCACAGTACCGACATCCCGCTGAGCAGGACCACTCCCGAACAGCAGAGGAGCCGAACCATTTGATCCAGAAAGACCTGCTCTCCACCCTTTTATCCGAGGGGAAGCACAGAATTTCACAAAAAGAAACACTGCACAAGATCCAAGAAAACCGTTTTTCCATGTGTTCTTTTTTTCCTGTTAGCACCAGTGCTCCCGCTAGCTCGTAGCCAGTAAGTTCTTCCTTTCCATCACCTGCTTCATTCCCGATTATCCTGAGCACACAAGAGGATAATTACCTTAGTGCTGCTGTGTTGGCTTTCTGTGACTCACAGGCAGCAGCGTTTCACCTTAACGGCTTTGGAAGGCTTTGGAAGGCATGTCACAGCAGAAAGAGTGCCAAATCATCCTTCTAACTCTGTAACTTGGATTAGCACAAACCATGGATCAAACCCCTCAAAAGATCTGCACTCGGCTGCTATTTGGCCAAGTAGTCTGTGCCAGTGGCACACTGGCTTTCCCAGAAAATGGTGGAGAGGTGTGAGGAGACTCCAATCACAAGAAAGCTCATTTAAAAATAAGAGTCATTGCTTTACGGGTGGGTTCATCACCAGGAATTCACAGGCCCTCAGACGCATTTACATGATTCATTTTGTATGCTTTGGATCACAAACCCTGCAGAGCAGAGCAGCTCTGCCATTCCTCACACCCATCTATAAGCCCTTCAAAGTATTTGAACAACAGAATTTGACAATTTTTATTTCAGACTCCCTTTCTGAGACAGCCAAACAGACAATGAAATTAGTGATTAGCATAATCTTAAAAGAGCATATATTAGGGTCAGGAACAGTAACTCCTTACTTGGACACAAAAATTACAAATATCCACTACAGAGACAAGTAGCACATAAAAGTAATTTTGTTCATTCTGAGTAGGAAGAAATAACTTAAGTTCCTCTACCGTTATTATTTCCTTCAGTATACAATTTTTGAAGATATGACAATGTGGTATGTTCCACATCTAAAATGTAAATCTTCTAATACCAGGCAATGTAAGAATCCTTCAATATTTGACAGTGCTTTAATTAACATCTGTAAATATTTGCTGCCAACTACCTCGTAATGTTTATTCAAGGTAGTTTGAGAGCGTGATCGCAGGAAAAACAAACTTTATTTTTCCTTACAGATTAACTCAGCCAACAGGGCGGTAATTAGATATGAGCCTGTTTCTCAGAGTGCCCACATCACCCATCTTGGATGGAAAGTTCTCGCAGCAGGAAACACACCTTATGATGTTTTAAAAAAGGGGGTTATTTTTTACTACAAGTTTTAAGAAGGTCAGTGGAGAATTTCCTATACTGCTGGAAATTATTACTAAACAAACAATCCAGTGTTTTTGATGTGAAGGAAACACAAACGAAAGGCACTATTTCACGTACATACAGCCCTCAAGATATTTAGCTCGGCAACACTTCACCTTGAGAAAAGCCCATCACCGTATGTACATATTGCTGTCCACTCTCACCAGCAAGCTTTACAGAACACACCACATCAATGTTAGAACTAAGCACCAGAAATAACAGCTACCCCTGAGGGTACCAACGTACAGCAAAAGCCAGCCTCACGTGGAGCTGGTTTCTACCCCAGGACTGCATCCATGCTGGCTAGCCAGTGCTGAAGCCCCAGCTCTGTGCAAGAACATCCAGTCCCCAAAATACACAGAAACATGGGAGATGACTGGATCTTTCTACCCATGGAACAGTCTTCAAACACCTTTTTGCATGTATACAAAAACCTGCAGACGTGCATTTTATATACCTGTTTGTGTATACAAAATCAATTAGGTACGAACAAGCCTCTTAGAATTCAAACGCCAGGCTCGCAGGCTGTATTTACAATCAGCATCTGTACTGCTTGTGCTCACTAGAGAGGAAACTGAACTCTTAAGTTTTTACCTGTGATACTGCAGAAAACACAACGAACATTCAGCGCGCTCTTTAGAGTTGGATATCTAAGGGGTATTTCCTTTCTTACTCTGATCTAAGTCTGTTTAGGTTGAAGCACTCAAGTTTGATTTTGGAGATAAGTTTCCATCATCCAAACAACCTGCAAGCTCCGTGTTCACACATCAATAACTGATGGGTTGATATTCTGAGAGAGGAAGAGGAGGGTGAAGGATGGATCCACAGCTGAAATGCAACATGATAGAGGGTTTGCTGCCGATGGGGAACATCCCTGCACAAACACCGCAGACCTGTCAATGCCTTACGGCCAGCGGACAGGGAGAACATTAGGAAGATAGTACCCAAAATAAAGATACTACGTGAAGAAACGTAGAAGCTTACAGGCACGCCTTTGCATCACTGTCACACGGACAGCTCCTGGAAGCATCTGGAAACCCGTGACATCAGGCTTAGCTCAGCATCAGATCCCAAACAAGAGAAAACTGCTCGCCGCACTGAGTAAGGATGATCTGTTTCTCTCCCCCATCCAAGGCAAATCACAACCATCCATCCTTATAAATCTTTTTAACCTTTGCCAAGAGCTGACTCGGGTGGAAGTCTGTCTTCATCGGGGCTCCAGAACTCTGGTGAGCAGCTCCCTGTGAAGGTACCACAGCAGTGCTCACCCCCCTTGTGCTGAAGCCTATGGAGCCAACAGAGTTTGAAAGAGCACTGTCCCAGGACAGGCTGCTGCCGAACACACCCTGTGTGTGATTACCACGAGACTTGGGCATCTAGCAATACAAATTTCATCGGTGAATTAGAGGAAGCACCCAATTCTGTGCTTACCCCAACTGCATGGTTTGGGTTTGTTTTTTTTTTCCAGCTGCAAGAAGACAGAGAGTACCTGATTCAACAAAAGGTCAGAGTGGTGCAGATGGACAACATCTGACAATGCCAAACTAACTGCTGCCCTTTTTTCTAAAGCAAAACCAGTTTACAGAACAAGTTCATACTGAATCAGTTATTCACCCCACAAGGCTGTAGCATTTTTGATCAGGAAGCTGAAAGCTGTACTGTTGATGCACTGTTGAATCATAGCCTTGAGCAATCTCAATGCAGTGTCTTTCTTCTCCAAGCGAGATCCAGGGCTTTCACAGCCACTGTATATTCACAGAATCCCAGCATGGTTTGGGTTGGAAGTGACCTTAACGCCCACCCAGTCCCACCCCCTGCAAACTTGCTGAGGGTGCACTCCATCCCACTGTCCATGTCTCCGACAAAGATGTATGTATTATTTTTTTTTTCAGTTATACACCTTGCTTATAGAGCAGACTTTATTCTCCAAATTAAATTTATATCTTTTTTGAAAGAATATGGAAACCTCTGTATGTTAAGAAAGGAATCTATTCATAATGTGCTTCAAATCTGACATAAAACATCGAGGAAATCTAGCTATTCCTCATGCGACTAAGGGTCTTTAGGAAGTTCTTTTGCACATTCTGGTCTACAGCTGGGACCTTCAACAGCAGCCTGCCTTCCTGTTATGTTTTAACTCACTCAGGAATTGCTTTTCTTCTGATGTTCATGGCTGTGGGTTAGGCTCTCTGTGGCGAGTGTTGGCCGTCTTACCGCAGCCCTCTTCTAACACTTTGTGTTCTTATTGTGCTTTCAGCCACTGACGACATCGTTAAAGTTGAAGTCTGGGATGTAGTTGACAAAGGTAAGAATTTTAACTTCCTTTCTGATAGGAATTGTTCTCATAGGAATTTGAAACATGGAATAGAAATACGGAATAGGACTATTGTTTCTAATAGGAATTTCTAATTCATTGTTCTTTCTCAATTTTAATTAAAAACTTACATGGAGGTCAGAAATACCTCCCTCTACTTTAGAAAAATGTCTGTACTTATTTTTTTTAAGTGCATGGATGTCACTTCCTGAAAAAATATGGAAAGGAGAGAGGAGTCTCGTGTGCTAGAGCCCACTCTTTGCTGTCTGAACTTCAGATCAAAGCCAATATTCAGAAGCGGTTGTTTTGTGTGCTCTGTGACAGATGAAATAGCCTGCTGCTTGGTGTATTCAGATTCTCTGAACTTTGTAATAAACTTCATCTTCTCTCCTTCATAGTTTTATGTATGTTTAGACAGTTACTAAGTTCTTTGTTCTGTTTATAAAAGTTTTTGCTGAGTTGTTTTTGTAAAAGAATGCTATTGTTAAATTGATGAAATGTTTTCTGAATAATGTGTGCCGGAGGGAGGGATAAATGAGAAACCAATTACTTAAATTCACTTAGCACAGAAAATGCAATATATTTAATCCAAAATATTTTTCTAAATGCTTAGCCAAGGAAAGTATTATGATGTATAAATAAGTTTTTCAGTGATTTTCAGTTTTTGTTAGAGTTTTATAAAAAATAAAAACAAACCCCAAAAACATACGTGAAGACGCAATCTGGACGCAGTGCAAATCTGGAGGCGGTGGAATCTGTGGCTAGAAGGGGTTGGGGTTCAGGTGGAAATCCCAACAGGATCCCTTCGGTAGCCCCAAGGGCAGGTATTGTTTGGCTTTTAGGAGGCATTTTGCACCAGCCAGGCTCCTGGTTTAATGTGCGCGTGTGGTCAGGAAAGCAGCTTTACAAGTGAGCATCTCGTGCTCTGTGGGTTGTGCTCCTTGTCTGTCTGATTCTGTCAGTCAAATCTGTTGACCACAGTCATTGAAATGTGAACTTTTGTGGTCTGGCTGCTGCTGCCTTTCGTGCAGGCGCAGCTGTAGTCTGTGCTGGCACACGTTCCTCGGCAGAACTGTGTCCCGGGTGCGCTGCCTCTGCTGCACCACCTGTGCGGCTTGCACATGCGGTAACACCAAAAAATGAAAAGATAAGTACAACAGGGAGTGGGAAAATGAGACATGAAATTTTTCGTGTTAACTAAATTGTATTTAAAATAGTAAAAAAGAAAAGGTAATTAAAGATAGCGGCTCTAGTTCAGATGCATAACGGAGCCTTTAGGTTAAACGTGAGCCGGTAACTTTAAATGAAAACCCTGAGTGCTTTATCTTTTTATTGTTTTAAACCTCCGTTTTCACAGCATAGATCAAACTGTACTCAGGTCAGAGTTACTGCTGAGGTCAGTCTGATTACAGTTTGGTTTTCACATCCTGGGATAGCGTGTGCAGGGCTGGAATCAAGCAACACATTTGTTTTCTTGCCGCCTTGCAACTTCGGTATGAATAGACGGTTAATTTGAGAATCATGTGGTTCTAGCACTTATTTCTGTGAATAGCTTCTCTGAGCAGAGTCATCTTCTCAACTAGAGACTTGTCATTTTTTTGGCAAAACAGATCGGATTTGGTATGTGCAGATGTTGGTAACAGCTCCTCTGATCCTGGTTTCATTTCTGACAGTGGAGCATGTGTTAGAAATCTCTAGGGACTATCTTCTCTCCACTTGATATTCTTTTGAAGTAAAACTCATTCTGTTATGATCCCTACTTATGGACCACAGATATTTATTTTTATGTAATCAAATGTACTTTATCAATACAGTGTAAAAATTCAGATCATCGTGATGTAACAAAATAAATCCGTTCCTCTTGCCCCAGCATTGTGGATTCATGATAAGTACAGCTTCAGGAAAATGTGCAAATTAACCATGTAGACCTTTCTCATTTCTGACTTTCATCTTAATGTTATCTCATGACATTTTTGTTCTTCTTTCTGTATGCTTAGGACAAAAGATCCTCCTGCGTGATGCTTTCGGTGAGAGTGACACTACTCCAGACTGTAGACCTGTAGTAGCAGAGTACCCACTGCTGCTGCAGCATAGTGCTGACGAGTCCTGATCCTCCTTTTTTCTCCTTGCCTACCAGATCCCGGCTGATGCGCATACCTAGAGTTGTGCAGAATGCTGCATTTATCAGGCTGGATTTGAAACTGCCAAAAAACGTGTGTTCTGAACATGCATTTCAACCTACATTGTTTTCCAGGCTACATTTTTTTGCCAGTGTTGCCCCATTTTGGAAGAATTGTTCCTTGTTAGAGAAAATTAAGAGATCTCTATTTAAATTAAGGTGTTTGCAAGCCTGGTGTGGGGATGTATCTGGATGTCTAAAACATGTATCTGTAAACTGCAGCTTTCAACCTCAGCCTTGTAAAGCAGCTTCAGCCTCTTCTCTGCTGTGCAGTGCTGCCGTTCTTCATGTCTCAGGGTCATCTTGCACAGGAGGATTTGGGGAAACTTAGTAAGTTGCTCCCTGAAGAACTTCATGTACAGTTTTGCACTGAAGTTAAATGTGATTTTACTAAACGGTGTTTCTCCTCACGCTTAAGCAGCGTGCCTCCTCGTCCTGGTTAGTTCAGCAGTGCTAGTTCAGCAGTGTTGGTTTCCCTCCAGCCTGTTTTAGGAATGCAGGAGGCAGCTCTGCTGGCCCTGCCTGCCTGATGCCTTGATGTCGTTTGTGTAGCATAGAGATGTTCAGCTGGAAGTGTGGGGAGATTTGGTGTAAAAGCTTAAAACCTGTCGGGTTGGTTAGTGCGCTGGAGCGGGGAGAAATGGCAACCACTGTGCTGTACCTTTTTCTGGACTCTGGGATTTCTTTTTTTAATGTGCAGACTCACTGGAGTGCTGACTTACCTGCAGCCTGCTCAGGGAGCAGGGCTCATCTGTGTAATGATGCTATTTGTGAAAATCTTAAGTAGAGCTTACCCCCAGATATGGATTGTATTGAATTTTGTGTGGTGTGTGCAGTAAATACCGGCTCCTTTGCTGCCCTTGGAACTAATAGAACATAGGAAAGATCTCTATCAGCAGAAGTCACAGTCCTGACTCATCTTCCTGGCTTTGCAGCAAGTTGTGTAACTGCTGCAGGTCATAAAGCTGCAACAGATCCTGAATGCGAAGAAGCTGAATGCAGGTGATTCAAGAGCAGTTCTGATCTCCTGTCTTGTGACTTCTGCTGGTTCAGTTCCTGCATCGTCTCCAATACTCTAACTAAAGGGATCAAATAATATGTTTTTTTCCTTGCCCCTAGAAGAGCATAAACTCTTTTCCCCATACTGGAGATTCCTTTCCTCTTGCTGACCCTCCACCCCTTTCCTTCCCAGAGGTGTGCTGCGAGAAGGAGGAAAGATCAGAATTAATATTTCTGTTATTTTCAGATGCATAAGTTAGGTAACACTGGGGATGCAAATATTCTAGACCTAAATGGTGAACAGCAGCATCTCCCTCGCCCTGTGGACAGCAGTTGTTGGCAAGCTGCACAGACTCCTCGCTCTCCTGCAGCAAACTGGTGGTCCATAGGGGTGCAGAGGCTGGCCATGAACCCAGTCTTCTGGTGTTCAGTTAGAGCTGTTCTGGAGACTTTGGGGCACAGCTGCAAGGTGATTTGGTTTCAGTGTTGCCGTTATGCCTGTAAATAAGAAGCAGTCATCATTCGAGATAGGGAAGCTGGGCAGTTGCAGCACGAAGACCCTTGCTTTCTCATCAGGCCTCCTAGATTACACATCAGTGCAACCTTGAACACAGGACCTGGTTCATGTAACAGCACAGTCTTTATTGCAGACTTCCCTTTACAGCCCGAATTGCATCTTTTCGTTACATACATCTTGTCTCTATCTGGCTCATCCTGCAGTTTTGGTTCCAGAAATAGACACTGTGCATGAATATGTACACACATGCGCTTTTCAGCTCTTACCCGTTTATAGATGACCTCCTTTACAGCAGCGGTGAGCGTCATGTAGGACTATCGCTCGTTCCTCTGGATACACACAGATAGCCGTAGGGGCAGAGGCGTGCGAGTCGTGTACTTGGTCTGAAAGCACTGGTTGTGAATGTGTCCAGGCTAGAAAGACGCCTCGGTTGCTCAGGACGAGAGGACCTATTTGTGGTTGCTTGGGCTTCTGTTTCAATACCTAGAAATTCAGGTCAAGCCAAGCACAATTTAGCAGTAACTGCAGACATAGTGATGCTTTGGCATTCAGAGAAGCCACACAAATGCCACTGACTTGAAATGGAATTAATTAAAGTGGGAAAAGGCACGCACGTCCTAGACATCCCACACATTCAGTTGTGTTGGGAAAAGTCAGAGCCCATGCTTGGATCCTCCAGGGAAACACATTGCACGAATGGGGAAGGATCAGGATTCATGTTCTGCTGCTCTCAGATGTCAACAGCGAGATAACACGAGGTGGGGGCAGAGGCACAGAAACACCTCCCAGACACACTGTCGGGGTGTAGGGACTGGGATCTCCTGCTGTATCCTGCAGCACTAAGACTGTCATTAGTAACTGTGTATTTCGTAGCTATTTATCCTTGACCTGCGTGCAAAAAGAATGAAACACTTTGTTTCGCATGCAGCGTCTGGCGGAACCGTGGATTTCACAAGTAGTCACTCCACGTTAGTCAGCGGAGTTGAATAGTTGGTGGGAGCTATTTTGGTCCCCAGCATTGCAGAGTCTTTTAAAGGGTCACTGGGAGGGTTTTTTGTGGGCGCATCCGAGCTGCCAACACATTCTGTTGTCAGTGACACAGAGAATTTCTAGAAATTCTCTGGAATTCCAAGAAGTAATTCCAAGTCCCTGCCATTATAATTCAGTTAACTCATCGTTATGTAGTCTAGGGAAACACGGAACAAAGTTGATTCAGAAGCACAGCTCTGAACTGCTGTTAGTGACATCTGGGAGGTATTTGTGAAACGTAACTGTAGACCTTGCGGGGTTATCGTGCAGCGCTCATCGTTTGATAAAACCCTGGAAACTGCTGTACATAGATAGGGCTTAATCAGTACCTGGGGGCAAGGACAGAGTTCTCACGGTGTGTCCACACTAAACTTCTTCAGCACAAGGTGAGCGATGTCCTTGCTCTTGCATGATGAGCTCGCAGCAGTTGTAGTGCTTGGTGTCGACACCAGGAAGGCAGGTTGGCTGACGGGCACCCGGCTAATCCCAGTGCACACGCAGGGTGTCCTCATCTGTCCGCTCTGGTGGCGGGCTCTCAGATTTGGAAACGATTACGGTGTAGCTGATGTAAGGCAAAATTTTCAGCTTTAAAAACACTGACTGCTTTTCTGGGGGTGCCGAGTCAAATGTCAGTGATACTTTAAAATGTCAGTTTGTGAACTTACCCAGTGCTTTTGAAGCTGTAAGAAAAGGGATCAGTCTCGGGGCGTCTGGCCTTTAAGGGCTGTGTTTTAGCATGTGCCTCAGAGGAAGCAGAAGAGTTGGAGAGAAACCTGTCGATTCCCCCGGGTGGGGTTGTGGCTGTGGGACTGCAGGGCAGGGCTCTGGGGTGGTTTTCTAGTGTTTTCCCCAAGTGTTCAGCCTGTTGCCTCTTGCGCTCTCCTGGGAGTTGAATCAGACGATAACCTGTTTTCCAGGTGATTTTTGTGTGTGTGTCTCTAGAGCATGTGGCTTTGAACGGTGCCTCTGGAGGATTTCCTTTGCTGGGGGCGACCAGACCTGACCCTCTGGCTCTGCCCTTCCGTGCACGCATGGGCTGTCTCTGCTCTGCTTCTCCACCAGCCCCTCGCCGCTGTTTGAGTTTTTTTGGATTTCCCCTTGTATAATTTGTCTCTCTTTTGGCTGTTAAATTCTTATAGTCTTCTGCCACCCCTTTTTTTTGGTGACAAGTCAGCCCAAAGCACCTGATGGGCTCTGGATCATGTGTAATTACCAGGCTGCTTGCGTCAGGTCAGTGATGGCCCCGCGATGTCGTAGCATCTCAGGAAGGCTGGGGATGTAGTTGTGCTGTTCAGTCATAGCAGCCCCACAATCTTCTGCTTCTTCAACACTAATGCAACAAAAAGTGCAACAAAGCAGCTTCCCTTTGTGGTCCGGGAGTGCACCAAACCCTGCGTTATTCAGTCATTGTGACTTTATGCTGTGAAAAGCATGGTTTAAGCTGCCTCAGCCCTTCTTTTTATTCATCTTTGAATTAGACTAGCTGGTATTCTTGAACAGGGTAGCTGGTGTTTTTCAGCAAGGCATGCCTCTCCCTCCTCTCCTCGTTCCCCATGCTTGTAGTAGAAGTTGGATCTGCTTTAAGGTCATGTTGAGAATGCTGTGGTTCTCCCCAGACCCATCCTGGAGTTCTCTGCACAGTGTAATGCTTTTTTTTTTTCTTTTTTTCTTTTCTTGCAATTCTTTTTAAGGAAAATGCAAAAAACGAGGAGATGGTTTGAAACTGGAGAATGACCCTCAGGAGGTGAGTCACCTTGAATGCAGATGTCTGCCTCTTAGCGGGAGGCCTCTAGTCCACCTTTGGTCCCTGGAGAGTAAGTTCTATATTTGTTTCTGCTTTAAGGCCGGCCCCGCAGGCAGAGGAGGGGCAATGTGATCCCTGGTGCTCTTCACTCTTTTGCCTGTGCATTTGATCCTCATTGTGCCCTCACCGCAACTTTCCTGCTGTTTTCCATTCTGTCTTTTGGCAATGACTGGCCCCAGATGTTTACTCGGTAGCTTTGTACCTGTCTGCAGGTGGCAGGAAGTCCTTTTGTCATGGACTTCTTGTGAGACTTGAAGAAGTCACTTGATGCCACGCTCTCTGGCTGCTCCTTGAAACTGGGCTTACAGTTCCCTTCTAACACCCTTTGAAATGCAGCGGGGAAGGGCAATAGCAGTGCTGCCCAGAGGTGCAAGTAAACAGTGGCTTCCTCAAGGCTCTTGCACAGATGTGTGTCCTTTTGTTCTGCAGCAGAAAATCCTCCAAACGCCCTGTGGGAGACCGTGCTACCACTTTCCTCAAACAGCATTTGGGCTGCCAGTGCATTTCCACAGCACCTCTTTCAAAATCTATAGAGTTTTATCCTCTGGACAAATTCAGTTCAAAGGCCCTTGATCCCATGATCTCTGCTGCAGCTCTGAAAGAGCTTTATTGCTCCTGTTCATGTGTCAGTGCCCTTTGGGGCTCAGTGCACTGGCCGTGTTCTCGTGCTCAATAACCGCTTTGTTGGAATTGATGGGAAGGCTGATATGGAGGGAGCTGATCGAGGCAGTGAACAGTCACCGCTTTCACCAGGGTGCTAGTCCTGCTCAATCTGTGTGGTCAGATTAGGGGAGTGTTCTCCTGGGGCAAAAAGCGTGTATGAGAACAGATACCACAGCTGCTGCTTCTCTCACAAGTGTGGGTGCATTTTCCACTCCTGGGAGATGAGCGAGAATTGTTCCATGGGCACCAAATTCCAGCAGGAGCCTTGGAGGCTGAGTTGTGACCAGTACTGTACTTCGCAGTGCGCAGAGTCCAAACAATGAAAAGCAAAGCTGGTGCTAATGAGGACTGTCAGCCCTGCCTGGGAGAAACTCAGTAGAAACTGCATCGTGGCTGTGTAGACCGGAAGCATTAGAAGTACCGTCAATGTTTGGGCTGGCAGAGAGATGGAATGGGAGCTGTGTCTTCTGTCCTCCGTCCTGTGTATGGAGTTATCTTGTCAGCACCGGATTTGGGGCACAGGGAAAAGGGGGAAGGTGTCTAGCATTTGCTGCCAGACATGGTTTTTTCAGAGATTGTCAGGTGCTTCTCATCCTGCTCCTGTGGGCAATGGAAGCTGTGAACCACTGTGTGTCTTGCTTAAATGATGATGAGGTGAAATCCATGGATACATCTTAAAGTGACTGTAACTTCAGAAAGTTGGCCTGTTCAGCACTGCATCGGTTGTGTTCTGTACAAGCCTGAAGTTGAATCAAGTTATTTACTCTGTCTTTTGCCTTTATTTCCTCAGGCAGAGTCAGAAATGGCTCTGGATGCAGAGTTCCTGGATGTCTATAAGAACTGCAACGGCGTGGTGATGATGTTTGACATCACCAAACAGTGGTGAGACATCTTCAGTGGCATGCAGCACGTGATTCTTGCTTGTTAGTGAAAACAAATGACTTCTAGACCTCTTCATTCCCAGATGGCCTCTGGAGCTGATATCCAGCCTAATGAGTTGAAGCAAGCTTGTATCCCTTAAAATAATAGCTGTATTTTCTGGCACGTCTTCTAATATTCTCATCTCCTGGGCTCCTTTCAAACCAGCAGGCTCCCTGCGGGCTGGTGTGCGGCAGTTGCTGATACACTGCTGGCTGAAGCTGGGTAATTAGCGCAATCTCAGGTGCAAAGTGTGCTGGGCGTGTTACAAACCCGTGCTCTCCGGAACACAAGGGAAAGGGGAACGCTAGCGAGAAATTCCCAGGACAACTGGTATTAGTAAGGATTATTTAGAGGCTGCATTAATGTGCAGAAATAATGAACTGTTCATTTTGCACATCTGCTGAGGAGGGTGAGAGACATATGGAAGCCAGAGTGGAAAGAGGAGGTGGAACGAGTTCCTGCTTTATATCTGAGCTTGTGTTTCAGGGCGTTGATATGGGTCAGTGAGCCTGCTGACAGCTGAAGGGGGGAAGTCCTTTCCTTCTTCTGACCCCACACTGTTTTGTAGGACCGAGGGAACTATAGCTGTAGGAGATGTGAGGTCGCTGGTGGAAGTGGATTACTGAACTTGTCAACTTGTTTTTGAATAAAGAATGTTGCAAACATATTTACAGTGAATGTATTTCTCTGAGGGGAGCAAAGAAGCCACGATCTTGGAAGGATTTTGGAAAAAATTATTATTTTTTTCTGTGATTTGTGCATGGAACTGCTCACAGAATGTTTCCCACTCATCTCCCTTTATCTCTCTCTCCTATGGTGAAGGACATTTAATTATATTCTGAGGGAGCTTCCCAAAGTGCCGACCCACGTTCCAGTGTGCGTGCTTGGGAATTACCGAGACATGGGGGAGCACCGGGTCATTCTGCCTGGTGACGTGCGGGACCTCATCAACAATCTGAACAGGTAAGGTGGCACCACGGTCACCAGGCAGGGGAGCACACCTCAGCTACCCTCTGTCATCGGCCACAGATAACCACATTGCTGCTGTTTCTGATGCACATCATGTTCATCCTCTGACCCCGTGCTTAGCTTGTGCACTTCCATAGCTCCGAGTGTCTCATACAGCAGCTTCAGATGACGCGATGGGCTCTTTGATCTAGGAGCCTGTTCTGGGCAGATTCTTAGCTGTGTTCCGGGAAACACTGAGTGCCTGCCAGTGTGGCCCTTTCAGAAGTACTTTTCTCAATAAGTCATCTTCTTTCTGTATAGTCCTCCTCTTGTGAAAGACTCGTAGAATCCCAGGATGGTTTGGGTGGGAAGGGACCTTAAAGCCCATCCAGTGCCACCCCCTGCCATGGGCAGGGACACCTCCCACTAGCCCAGGTTGCCCAAAGCCTCATCCAGCCTGGCCTTGAACCCCTCCAGGGATGGGGCATCCACAGCTTCTCTGGGCACCCTGGGCCACTGCCTCACCCCCCGCACAGGAAACATTTCTTCCTTGAAATCCTCTGCTTGCAGCACAACTGTTCTCTGCTCCAAATGGTTCTGCTGCAAGAGAGCCAGCTAGTGCAGCTGTCTTCCTTGCTCTTCCTCCGAGAGCGTTCCCACGCAACTTTTACTGGGCACAGCCAAGTCATCCTCCTCCCTTGCCAGCCAGGCAAGATTTTCCCTTATGGAGAGATCTGGGGCTCTCTGTTATTTCATATAAAATATTATTTCTTGTTCAGGATTCAACAGATTGTACCTTTTTGTGTGGTTTTATGTTTTTAAGAGATTTTTTCATTTTCCTGTGCTCTTATTTGTTGGTGTCTGTATCAGGCACACCGGAATGGCATCAGTTTTAGAGCTTGATTCTGTAATGTGATAATTTCTTTACCAGTTCATCTCTATATGGAGTTTAGTTGAGTTTAATGCCCACTGCTCATGCTTATAACTTAATGTAGGTCTGCCTGTGATTTTAAAACAAAACCTTCACTGTGAGATGAACAACTTGTACAGCTGTGAAACCCCCAGTTCAGTAAATCAATGGCCCCGTGTCCTGACATAGTATTTCCGTAGTCTGACAGCCCCATGAACTGACACAACAGCCACGTTCTGCCATAGCTGGGGAGGAACAAAGTGTGAATTTTGTCTGTAAACAAAATAACAAGTCCCTGGCGGGATGACCTGCTAGCCTACATTCGGGGGTTGAGGGGTTGGCTTGCACATGATGGTTGTTCATGGTGTATAGCGTAGCAAGTGCCTCTGCTGTGTGCCTGCAGTCTGTGTGCTTTGTACAGTTCTCTTCTCTCTACCTTTCTGGTTGAGACAGGCCTCCCGGCTCCTCGTATTTTCGCTACGCTGAGTCTTCCATGAAGAACAGCTTTGGCCTCAAGTACCTGCACAAGTTCTTCAACATCCCTTTCTTGCAGCTGCAGGTAAGAGAGAGGGTATTTCCCTGCTGTGCCGGCTGGGTGGGACAGATTCTGTTTTCTCTAAGGCAGGAATTTGGGATTTGGTGTTTCTTTTGTTGTTAAAGAATCCTGGGTAGGTGTTTGTTTTCATAAGAGTTGTTAACAAGGTTCTGTTAGTACATTGGTGCCTGTGGCATACGTCTCTGCTTGCGAGAGGACTCTTCAGCGTGTTTGCAAATGCTTACCTCTGGAGAAAGGATCCAAGGTGGTGAATAACACTGGCAGGAAAATGGCATCCAGTGGTGGAGTTACGAAGTCAAGAATGTTAGATACACATTTGTTAAACGTTGTATTTAAATTCTGTTCAGTTAAAACTCAGAGAAGAGATTTGGTCATGAACTGAGCAGTTCAGGGATAACTGTTTGCTGAAAGTCTTTGCCTTCACGGTAACTGATCTCCTTGGATCCTGTGCACATAGATCCGAGTCTCGTATTTCCTTCATAACTGGGTGGAGCAAAGGCTGAATGGGCACGGAAGGGGGGAGTTCTCAGCTGTGGTCCCTTAGAAGTGGACCTTTTGGGGTGATCGTACGGGGGTCTTTTGGGATCAACATCATATGCTTTTTGGGGGGTACATATGATGTATCATTGTTTTCATTGGATAGAAAAAAGCAGACAGTTGATATCTGTCACCAGTAATTTTGTGTATTTTTATACAAATTTGTGTATTTTTATAGCTGTAAAGCTAGTTCAGAAGAAGCTCAGATATATTGGTGGATGTTACCACATCTTCAGGCTGCAGAGCAGAAAGACCCAGAATAAGAAAATTAAATGCATAAAACCCCAGTAAAACAAGTCAAAACAATATATTTTTGAGGAGGAAGTTGTAGAGATCTGAGATAGAAACCCAGCTTGCTGCTCAGTGGAGAAGGTTGGAAGCTACCAGCACGGTGCTGGTTAAATGCTTGGTTTTGTGACCTCAGCTCCTATGGTAAAGCGATGTCTTGTGGAAACCATGCAGAATAATTAGTTCCAAGGTTACTTTTGTCAGATTTGTAGGTCTCTCTTTTTCTTCTCAAATAGATGTTGATATGAGGAAAAGACATTAGAACAGGCTTCCTGCCAGATTTGTTTCTGAAAGCGGCTCTTGGTGATGCTGTTAACAGTCGGTATATGCAGTGATTTCCTAGCCGTAGTTATAAGCAGGACATACGGACGCATTTGTAGTGTTGGATTTGCTTGGAAGCAGCTTTAGCGTGCGTGTCTTAACAGGACTTTTATTTAAATGTGCTGTGTGTACATAAACATGATCTATTAAGCTGAGACTGAAAGCAATTAGATAAGGTAATTGGCCCCAAAGCCAGAGAACTTCTTGGACAGATCTTGGTCTTCAGGGAAATAGAATAAATAAATCTGATAAAACCTTTGGCTGTTTGGAGATTCCAGTGGTGGTTGCTTAGGAGAGGTGAGGGAAAATGAGGTGACCAGGCGACATTTGTTCTCCTGCACAGTGGGCTTGGGTGGCACTGGGGGTAATCCAAAAGGTGCAGGTGCCACATACTTACACTCCCAAATCCTGCGGTTTTCATGTAATGTAATTAGATCATTCGACACTGCAGAGATAAACCCGAAACGACCTCTCATTACAGTTTAGTTCCTAAAATGTGCAAGGAGAGATTTGGATGGGCTTATGTAAACCATGCTTGTAAATGTTTGCTGTGTTCTTTGTGCCTCACCGCAGAAGGCAGCAGTTGAGGAGGTTGTCCTGTGCCTGGTATTCGAGGAGAGTGAGCGGACCACAGCTGCCTGGCTTTTCCTTTAAAACAGGAATGCTAATTACACAGAATCACAGAATGTTAGGGATTGGAAGGGACCTCGAAAGATCATCCAGTCCAATCCCCCTGCCGGAGCAGGAACACCCAGATCAGATCACACAGGAACGCATCCAGGTGGGCTTTGAATGTCTCCAAAGAAGGAGACTCATAGTTCCGTGCTCACGCAGGGGTTGCAGGCAGGTGCTTTCCTGTGCATTCTGAAAAAAATCACAGCCCAGGGTCCAGTGTGGAGAGGGCTTGTGTCATTTCCCTCTGGTATGCAGGAGATGCCTGGCCTTGCCCTTCTGTTCCGTGGTAGGTGACACTGCAAATTTGGAGGCTTTTAGTTGCTTCCACCCAGGCTTTGGGGCTTTACTTGATATTAAACTTTGTCCGAGATCTGCAGCATTTAGTTTTTCCAGTGCTGCTTGCGTTTGTGGCACAATTATTAGAAGAGCTTTGTGCTGCTCTGCAGGAGCTGCTGCTGGGTGGCTCTGGGCGTTGTGCTGCTCCTGCAGACCCGCTGGGAGTCCTGCCTTCGGGGACACGGCCAGCCAGGGCTGATTAACAGCCTGTGCAGCATGATGTTAGCATTGGTTGGAAAATCACAGCTAGACTTAATTCCTAAGAGTTCTGCTTATACCTTCAGAGAGACTTGCCAGTAACAGGCTCCAGAAAGGGGTAATTTCCCTGGTATTTGGTTAAAGGAGAGGAATGCTACCAGGTATTAAATGCACATGTGATTAAATAAGTCTTAATCGACCTCTGAGGTGTCTCTGTGTCCCTCAGCCCGGCCTCCCACAGCTCTCAAGGGAAGAGGAGTTGTTCAGCTGTATGCAGGACTCCACGCTGTCCTTCAGCGAAAGCGGTGTTCAGCACGTTGGTTTTAAGTTCCCCATTTCTCTGTTCAGCTTACCTTCATGCATCTTTCACGAAGAAAGCGGTGGCTGAAATTCATACCCCCAGTGTAGAGCACGTTCCCTCTAGCAGCCCAGGCTCTTCAATTATTTATCAGTTCCTTTCCAGGGGAGGATTGTCAAACCTGAGAATGCCATTTAACTGTAGGTGTTGCTGGTGGCCCACATAATGTATCAGGTCAACCGAGCCTTCGGATGCTGGGCTGGAAGGAGACAAAATTCTGCAGACAGCTGAAATTGTCTTTTCCCAGGAAGCACTTGAGAGTGGCGTTCAGCCAAAGCATTGGTCTGTAGCACATGATTAATTCCTTTATTTTGGGTCATTGCTAAAAATAAGCTGTTTCTTTAATATTTTAGTACCGGCATGGTAAAATAGAATTTATTTTTTTAAGTATTTGGAAGTCTGTTATTAGTGATGAATTTTTACAAAATTAAATGCATCTCTCTCATGGTTCTACCTCAGTTCTTAATTTACTGTGATCTCTGAAAATTTAAATAAATACAACGCTGGTACATGTCTTACTGACAAAGTATGAGGAAAGGCAAACATCTTGAATTTCTTGAATCTTACGTTCTAAAATCTAGAATTTGAATTCTAAAATCTAGAATTACTTCTAAAGCCTTGATTAGTGCTTTTCTGTTTAGTGTAGCAAGTTTAAATATGTCTAGCGTGTTTTGCTGAATCTTTCCTGTCTGTATAACACAATAAAGAGAATTAGAGCTAACTAATGACTTCATAATTCTTTGTACGCATGTAAATTGAAGTCAAGTTTCCATCTGCATAGAGCTTATGAATATGATGAATCAAAATTACCTAGCAAAGGAAATATGGATCACTCCAAGCTCGTAACACAATGACAAAGGTAAAAATTAAGAATCTAAATGCCTTGGAAGCAGTAAATTAGCTTAGATAGTCTCTTAAATTTCAAGAAATGCTAATTTACTGGAAGATACAGTCTGTTTAAACGTTACCAACCACTATCAGTCACCCAGTCTTATAATACAAAATAAAAATTACTTAAGCCTTGCTTTCTAATGTAAGTCGTGGTAGAAATTGCTGTAAATCAGCCAGCTCCATGGAGGGCTCCAGCTGTGCCCTGTCTGCTCCCCTGGACCGAGCAGCGTGGTGTGTTGTATGTCAGGCAGGTGAGTTACTTGCTTTTAAATCTGTACAGTCGTGATAGGTCTGAAATTGTGTCTAGGAAACTATGGTATCAATATAGAGTGTGCATGGAGACACTGGATGCCATTGCTTTATATACAGGTTTGTCTTCTCATAGGGATTTTATTCTGTAATTTAAATAGTAGATTTCCTTTTGTGCTTTTCATCCCAGTGGGATCTTTCTGCAGTGAGCATATGTGTTGTCAAACATGGAATTAAAAACTCAGCACAGTTATTGATGCTAAACTTCAAAAATATTTGTCGTAGTAGAAAGCTTAAATGTACGTTGAGGGTAAGGCAGTTGTAAAAGCAAAATCCTCTGCAGTTTGGAGGAAACCCGGGGTTCCTCTGCTGTCTCCTCCTGTCTGGGCGGTGTGGCGGGGCACCCCGTGGCACCGATGGACCCCGCTGTGACAGGCACCGCGCAGCGCCCTGAGCCATCGGCCGTGTCTCAGCACAAGTGTCCCTGCCCCCTGGGCCATCTCCTACACCAGCACTGGGCAAGGGAGGACTCGTGCTTTCAGACACTGAAGATCTTGACTTTTGACTCCAGAATTCAATCTGTAAACTGACCCAGGAGCCAGCGGGCTGCTGGTGGCAAGAGCCTGGCCATTGTCAGCGCCCGGCTGGGTGACACCGGCTGCAGCTGAGCAGAGGGGAAGGGGCTCTGGCGCAGGATTTGTACTGTGGGATGGGGCAGTGGCCACAGCAGCTCTGCTCTTGGCCAGAGGGTCTGGAATGGTGTTTCTTCAGAGATGGACGCTGTGTTAGCCCCGCGGCTCGGGGCCGTCGCAGTGGAGGCTGATGCTGGGGCGGCTGCGGGCCAGCCTCTGGAGCTGGCCGTGCCCGGGCAGTCTCGGCGTAATGCGTGNGGGTCTGTGACTTCTAAAGTTTCACTGAGTTGGCAGGTTGTGCTCACTCATCTACCCTGAAAGTAAAAAGAAAATTTTAGCACAGGGGAAAAAATAAAAGATCAGAATGAATGGGTTGCCCAGCTGTTCTCCGCAGGAGTTCTCCAGATGCGGCTGGCGGTGCTGTTTCTGAGAGTCAGACGTTATTGATTTATGGTTGAGTATAGCAGAACAAAGTACTTTCTTACACACAGTCTTTCTGGTTTAATGTACTTTTGCTACTGCTTCTGCTTCCCTTTGTGCTTCTGTATTTAAGCTGAACACCATGAGAGGGACCCAAGTTCCTGTTTAATTCATTGTTGTGGGTTGAGTGGTGACACAGGATCTCTCTGCACCCTGTGAGCACCCAGGGATCTGTGACAATGACCCTTCCTGCTCAGACCCAGCTTGTTTTCCTTTCTTCAGAGGGAGACGTTGCTACGGCAGCTGGAGACGAATCAGCTGGATATTGATGCAACTTTGGAGGAGCTGTCAGTGCAGCAAGAGACAGAAGATCAAAACTACGAACTGTATGTCCTTGAGCCCTCTTTTCTAACTGTTCTGTTGCAGTCTGGGTGTCGCATGAGTGTTGGGCAGCCCCAGCTATGGCATGTGGCCAGAGGGAAGGGTCCAGTGAGTGACATTTAGGATGTCTTTAGATCTTGTAAAATGTCACATTCAAATGGCATCACCTAAAATAAAGTGTGCTCTTGGGGATCCTGGTGAAAGGCCTGGTTCCTACAGGCACAGAGCAGTGGAGGTGGAGCTGAGCAGCACACCTGGGCCAGCACATGGTGAAGGGGTTGTAGAGGAGTATGTTGCAGCCTCTGATGCAGAAAGGGGATATTTTCTATCTCTCTACTGTTCAGCACACAAGTTGATTCCTCTTCTTCTGGCTATTGCATTCCTGTGTATTGTCTGTCTTACCATAGGCAGAAAGTAATAGCAACAACCTTGTTCTCTTTTGTTCCCTTTGATTACTTCTAGACTCCTCCGTGCATTTCTGGTTTGAAATAGTGGCTAGTTCCTGCTGCCTTGTGTTTGTTCAGTGCCCTGTTTGCCAGATGTAGCTCTGCAAAGCCAGGACATCTGTAGCACAGTGCACAGGGATCTCTTCAGATTTGTAAGTTGTTGACAAACGTGTTCCATAAATTCCCATAGCAAGGTTGGAATCGAAGATTATGAAATACTTGTGCAGTACCATTTTAACAAGCATTTTTCAGACCAGGTTTCAAATTCTGTAACCTTGGTCAGTGTGCTTTCCTTTGTGAGAGCACTGGAATCCCCCATGCACACAAAGCAGTGCTGTTTCCAGTGTTCACCTCCTTCCTTTCCTTAGGGACCAGTTAGTCTCCTTGTGCCTTCAGCAATTCTCTTGATGTCCCTACTCAAAGGACTGCCCTGTGTGGGCTGTGCTGTCAGATTGTTTTCCAGGACTCTTGTTTATATGGCATCAGTAATGGGAAGACACTTAAAAGAATCAAGAGCTGTCAGAGCTGTTCCAAGCTTACACCAGAAGGTCTTGCTGCTTAGTCACCTCTTACCCTTGCACCAGCTTTAGCATTTGCTGGACCATTGCATGTGCCAATTCTACTGAAAAATCCAGCAGAAAACTATCGTCTGCCAGATCTACTTCTGGGCTAATGTGAGCTGTGCTGGCTCTGAGAAGCATCTGCTTAGCACCAGAACTTGAAGGAAGCAGCAGCAGTGTGGGGCTGGCAGAGGTGGGATGGCAAGACTCCTAATTCCAGCAATGGATGTTAAACTGGATCATCCCATCCAGTGTAACCACACCAACGTACACCCTTTTATAATATCAGTGTGCTTCCACTGCCAGAGAGTACTTTTTGTGGGTACGTGCTCCTGCAGAAATACTGTGATTACTGAAGAGCGTCATTTGCAACGTGGTAGCATCCAGAACCCTAGGGCCAGCCTGCTCACGTTGCTGCAGGCACTGCGCGCTGGCAAGCCAAGAGGCATGTTCTTGCCTTTTGCAAACTCGGAGGAGCTTTGGTGCAGTGGGTGGTGGCTGGCATCACCGCAGTAGAAGCCCCTGAGTCATCTGCAGGAGCTCTGAAGCCAGCTAACCATTTGACCCACGTGTCAGTGCTCTGGTGTTCCCCAAACCAGCTGGTGAGCGCGGGAGGATCAGGAGATGGGGTGTGTGCCCCTGAAGGTGCCTGCAGCCTGGCCAGGCTGAGCAGCTGCCCTTCTCCTGCGCTGCGGACCGCTGCATGGGAGCAAAGGGCTGCTGCTCGGCTGCTGGGGAGGGCTGGCGCTGCAGGCGGCTAATTGCACTGCTGGGCTGCCTATGGCATAAGAAGTACCTTAGCCATGGTGCCTGCTAGAATTTTAAAACCAAAACTTTTTCCTAGGATTCTGGTTTAGCAAATAAACTGACATTTTTATGCAGCTGGCCAACCTCTGCTTTCGCTTCAGCTACTGCACGTTTATGTTTGTGGACTGAGACCAATGCTCTTTGCTTTCAGAAAATAACACTTCTTCATAGGTCTCTACAATACCCCTGAATGCTTCCTGGCTTGAGCCACTGATCCCAAAAGAAAGAGGCCAGGGTGTGTCATCACACTGACTAACACAGAGTGCTCTTTTAGGATTTTTGAGGTCTTTCTCTGCACACCAGGTAGAAACAGAGTCTCTTTGTTTCAGTGGCACCTCTCTGAAACAGATGAACCGCAGAGGGATTACTTCAGCCCCAGAGTTGAAAAGAGAGTTCATACATTCATTTTTTATCCCTGCAGGAGCTTTTCAGGCTCAAGTCCTTTAGCCAAAGTCCTGATTTAAAGAAATAACCGTGCTCATATGGCAGGGAACTCAGGTTTGGGTAAAGTCTGATCATTAGTAAACAGGTTAGGCTGATAAACAGAGTATCCGTGGGCACAGTGACATGCTGGGAATTGGAGCAGTTGTGAGGTGGGTCTGCAGTGCTTGTTCTTAGAGCTTGGAGATGTCCTTGCATCCACGCTTGTCTGATGCCCATCATTTTGGGATTACCATGTTTAAGATGCTGCTGCAGTGGATGTCAAAATGAGCACCTGGCGCCTTGTCCTCTGACACTTGCCTTGTCCCGTGCAGCACGTGCATTGGTGCAGTGTGACTGTTCTCCCTGGGCAGACGTGAAGCCCTTGTGTCGGCTGCTTCCATTTAGAGAGTACTTGGAGTTCTGCTGTCGATCTCCAGGAACTGCACAGCAAGAGGAGGTGTCCACAGGCCCCTGGGGCTGCAGGCCATGGTGTGGCTGCTGCAGCATCCTCTCCAAGGCGATCCCTGCTCTCCTGCCATGAAATCAGGCCGTGGAGCAAGGCGAGGTGACAGCGCTAGGACATCTTGGTTATTTCGTTCACCCCTGTGCACGCCTAGTAGCTGCTCTGTGACAATGACTGATGCTAAATTTGGATCAGAGAACAGAAAGAACATGAGAACTCTTCCTCCTGCTGCAGCTGGGTACCCGAGGACAAAATGTCATAGCTCCAAAATGTGGATCCCAAAGAAAACACGAGGTGGCACACAACGCTGCCTCATGCGCCTTACGTAAACCATCCCTTGGCAGTTGCTGCCAGGGCTCTCCCTGGATAAGACACATTTCGATGCTTGCAGCTCTTTCCCTGTGCTCAGTCTCCTCTCTCCCTGCCACACCTCTTGCTCTGGTACTTCCCCTGTGGTTTCTCAGATTTTACATTTTCAATGCTGCTAAAAGCACACTTCAGCCTTTCCTGAGTTCCTGGATTGTTATTAAACAAACCGCAATGGCTTTTTTTACTCTGTTCCTGAATTTATACTTAATTTGCTCAATTTTTCCATCTTTAATTGTACCCAGCTTATCTTCTGTCACAAGGAAAACTTTTTATGTTCAGCGTTCAGTTCCCTCACTGAATGGTGCACATGGAGAAACAGTTTTTGGGCAATTGTGTAAGCTCTTCCTGCATATTCTGTTTTTTCACAAACAAGCTGCTGGTGGAAACATTTGCAGACGTTAATAAGAAGCAGATTTAGGTAGATTGTCATGAGCTTTTATGCTTGGCTGCATTTTTTGCTAATATTACTCTTTTTTAATATCAAAAGACATCTAATTTCAAGGGTTAAGTAATCAACTCTCTTTGAGGTTTTTTGGTTTTTTTTGTAAGAAACAAGTTTTCAGATCATTTACTCCTTGTGTTTAAGAGCTCTTGAGCAAGCTGTTAGGCTTTGTAAAAATATATCCAAAGCGGTTGAATTTCAGCTTATCTGAGATGCTGCGTGATCCAAGCTGCAGCTTCTGCAGCAGCAGGACATGGCCCAGGTTTGCCCTGGGACAGAAGTCCTCCCGGGTGCTTTCCCAGCAGTGCCGTACAGCTGCCATCGGCATTGTCAGGTCATCCTCCAGAGCGAGGTGCTGCTGCCCAGGGAGGGAGGGTCATAGAACCATAGATTCATTCAGGCTGGAAAAGACCTTTAAGATCACTGAGTCCAACCACAAACCTGACATTGCCCAGGCCACCACTAAACCCGTCCCTGGGCGCTACATCTGCGCGTCTTGTAAATCCCTCCAGGGATGGTGACTCACCCGCTTCCCTGGGCAGCCTGTTCCAATGCTTGACAACGCTTTCAGTGAGGAAATGTTCCGAATATCCCATCTAAACCTCCCCTGGCACAGCTTGAGGCCATTTCCTCTTGTCCTGGGTATGAGGACCAGTGACTGCAGAAAGGCATTTGTGCTCTCCTGATGAGGACACCTCTTTTTGGAGACACGTTCCAGCGTTATTCACTGCAGTCATTGATTGGGGTTTGGGGTTTATTAGCTTGTTTGTTTTTTCTGCACTGAGCACAGCTGGAAATTCTGTGAGGATCGTGGTGCTGAGCAGCACCAGCACTGTGCGCAGGAGGAGCTGCTGCCAGAGCTGTTCTCTCGTATCTTCAGCTGCATGGAAGTACGGGTCCGGAATCACACCAGCTAAAGGCCGAATTACCCGTTAGGAAAGCAAACCCACTTTTGCTTTCTCCTCCCCCTTCCCCACCGTTTCGGTTCCTTGCTGTGGATCACCGATGCCAGCAGACGGATCAGGAGCCGGTGTGTACTGGAGGGAGCTCTAGGTCGTGTTTTCTGCGTGGGGCTGCATGAAGAGTTAATTGCAACGGACCAAACATGGAGCGTGTCCCATATGCTCTGGAGAGGGGGGTTACCCTGCTGCATCCGTTTTGTGCCAAGTGGAAAGCTTGAGGAGCTCTTGGGGAGGTGCCGAACTCTGCAAGGCCTGGGCAGCAGGATTCAGCCTTGTTGGCAATTGATCTCACATTCAGGGACCAGGGGGTAATCGGGTTCAGTGCCTTTAACGAGCTCAAAACAAATGTGGAGATCTAACCCTCGGTAACCCCAGTTAAACTGGAGTCACATGGCCTATTAATCTTCATTTTCACAATTAATCAAATAACCCAAAGTCTTTCTTGCCACATGAAATAAAATTTGAAAAATTGATCACAGCATGTTAGAACCAGGAGCCAGAAAGCTTCAGCCTGCTGTTGTCTTCAACAGTAAGTGAACATGAGCGCTGACAGTTTCAGAAACTGTGAGGCTAACAAGTCCTTTTGTGCTTTTTTGTTTTTGTTTTGTTTGCTCTGGGAGCGGAGCAACAGTAGCCTCAGGCCCTGATGAATTTTTATTCCCGCAGAGCATATTCATCTTTAAAACTGCATTGTCTCCTCTTGCGAGCAGGTCCAGCTGACAGTGAGTTATTCAGAGGTTTAGAGGATGTGGGCTTGTTACTCAGTCTGAAATGGAAGGATTGAAAGGCAAACAAGGTGTCTGTGTGGATGAGGACAGATAACCCATCTGGACTTGTGTGGCGTGTTTGCTGTCTCTGAATCCCAACCAGAACAAGTGTCAGAGCGTGAGTTCATCCTGTGCGTTAATAGCACCTGGCCTGCTGCACCTAGTGTGGGCGTGAAACTGCTTCTTTCACAGGGAGATTTTCATAGAATCCCAGGATGGTCTGGGTTGGAAGGGACCTTAGGGATCAACCAGTGCCACCCCCTGCCATGGGCAGGGACACCTCCCACTAGCCCAGGTTGCCCAAAGCCTCATCC
>VZTO01020853.1:331-35509 GCA_013400615.1 Syrrhaptes paradoxus
AAAAAAAAAAAACAAAAAGCTGTGTAATGAGCTACTGACAGCAGCAGAAGTGGGACTACTCCAGAGGAGCCAGGAACCAAGTGCAATAAGAACACAAGAAGGGACACAAACCTTACCAACCAGGGTACAGTCCTGCATCAGCCAAGCACGGCGAAGTTGGTAATAGTAACAGATGCTGTCACCCCAAAACCCCCTCAGATAGGGGAGGATAATGAGCAGAACCAGAAAGAACCTCAGGAACAGCAGAAAACTGGACTGAACACAAACCCACCTACAGCAGAGCTCAAGCAATAGAGCTAGTACCTGAGGAAGCTCAAATGGGGCTCCTGGACTAATGAGCTGGGTGAGGGGAGTATGGGTGGGGGCTTGAGTGGGGTTGGAAAGAGTGATTAAGGTGCACCCAGGGCCCTGGCAATAGGGACAGATCAGCTGAAATCAATTTTTTCTACTGTGAAATGTATTTAACTCTAGAAGTTGGTTGACAACTTCTAAATACAAAATGAGAATGCATGCTGAATATTTTCGTGATAATGGGTAAATAAAAGATATTAACACATCCTGAGAAAGTGATATATCTAGGAACATCTTAGATTTTGTCATCATAAGACTGCATTAGTCAAATGAAGAATTTGGTTTCTGATTTAAAAAAAATTAGTCTGAAAAATATATTAAGGTATGATTTAATATGTTATCCTCAGACTACTTCAGCTGGGGTTATATAAATGTTTGCAATATGTTAAACCAGATAGTTCACTAATGTCAAAATTAGTTAATCATCAGAATTTGACAAAGTAAATAGCTGAACTATATTGAACCACCACACTATGCTGTATCCAGAGACCTTTAATCTGTGTGCTGATCAGACAAGATTTCCTCCCAAAACTGAGTCAAATAGTCAACTCTGGTGGAGAAATGATGCCATGAATAAAACTTATAAAGAAAATACACAGTTGCTACATGAGCTCAGGATGCTCATTTAAATTTTTATTCAAAACAGCAAAATAGTTCATTTCCCTAGGACAGTATTATCCTGCTTCCACTAGATTTGGGATGGACCTGACCTGTGATTCTTAAGGGCCTGAATTCCCAGAGGCGGTAACTCTTACTGTCTCTTTCTCCTGGCACTCTTGTGACAACTTTTTCTATGGCAGAGAAAAGCAGATTCTCTGTCTCAGTCAAATTCTTGCTGAAAGAAACAGCACCTTACGAGAAAAACCATCCTCTTTTCAACTTAAAATGTTTAAAAGAATCACAAATAGTATGTGCATTCAGGATTTATGTTCAAATTTAAAAGGACGCTATTTACACTGCTGTTTTGCAGCAGCTGTAAGCATGGAGTGAAATACTACTAGTAAATGTCAGAAATTCCTTTAAGACCACTAGATACCTTGCTGCACCCTACAAACTTTTACTGACTATGGTAGTGTGGGCACAGGAGATGCTGCTTCTGTGTGTGTCATACCAATCCTCAGACCAGGCTGTGAGGCTTTTTGAACTGGCAACAACTACAATGCTTTGTGGCGTCAGCAACCACGTGCTGCCAGCCTTCCTGGTTATAGCAGGACAGTAGAAGACACTTCTGAACTGCAGAATGGCAGGGAAACTCTTCCCCATGTAGTGTAATTAAGGGTCATGTCTTAATTTGTAATTAAGAATTAAGAGTCACAAGGGTACATTTCCCAATTTTGCAAATGCCTGAGTTCAGTTACTGGCTGAACAATGAGACCAAGTGTAACCCTGGCAAGAAAGAGGTGCTGTTCATGAGAAAAAAACACTTCAAAATGCTTAGAACAATCAGAATAGCAGTCAGCTTCAACTTGATGCACTTCTGGAATTTAGATTTAGACTTGTCCACGATCACACATTTTTAAACTTTTAAACTGGACTATGGCAATAGTATAAAGCAGTGAAAGCATTAACCTTGGAAATTTCGCCTGATTTATAGAACAGTGAAGTGTCACAACCGTAGGGTGAACGACTCTTTTGTTTCATTCTTTGCCTCTGGCTGTAATTTCACATGTGCCAGCTTCCACCCCTTTCTCCCTCCTCTCTTATGACTGCCAGCATCAATCAGAAGAACCCTTTGACAAGTCAGAGACCATTTCCATTGAAACAACTACAAGATACTAATTTGTTTAAAACATATATATTCACAGCAGTCTTCTCTGCTTTAGGATGGAGTTTCTTCTGAGGTTCTTCTCTTATAGGAGATCCTATCTCAGTGGTGAAAACCTCTTCCAAAGATGTAGGAAAATGGTTTTCCTGTTTTAATCCAGGGACTGTGAACAGACAGATCTCAGATCTTTTGTGTAGCCTAACTGTGGGTCTATTGAGTATATTTGGCTAAGTGTTTCCTGATGGACCTATCTTATGTTGTATAAACATAAGAGCTGAAAGTGAGGACAGCACTCTAGTAACCTGTGGTCTAAAGACTGCTGCTTTAAAGGTCCTTCAGTTCTTCTGAATGTGTGTTATAAATAGTTTTACAATGGCAGTCTAGAGCAATCTTTTTAACTGTTATAATTCTTAAATCTTCCAGCACTGGTGCGTGTCAGACATTTGTACATTTATGTGTATGTTGGCTTTTGTCACTTGCACAATTTCCCAAAACAGCCGTTTGGCCATTTTGCTTTCACGGTGTTGTCTATAGGGAGGAAGGGGGAATGAAGAAGGGAGAGATAGCCAGAGAAATGGCCTATTTTGAGCCATCATTCTCTGACTTGCTGTTTATTTGTATAGTCTCCTATTAAATAATTTCAGGTATTTAGATGGAAAAGACTGCAGTAACTGTAATAACAGAATTCATTAGTTATTTCAGAGGTTTTTAATTTCTGTCACACACAAGGAACAGGTAGGAGAATAAATAATGTGCTAATGTTCTGCAGTGGCCAATGAATTTCAGCATTTTGCTCTGGGTTTCTAACCATCTTATACCCTTATAGATACCATTTCGTACTCCACAGTTAAGGCTTCCCATAATACCTTTCCTGGTTCAGTGAAACTGTCTTCTTCAAAATGAAGGAGACAGGGCTTTTTCTTTCTTTTTTTTTTTTTTTTTTGTTTTATTTAATTTTTTTTTTTTAAAATGAAGGAGTCTGGGTTTTTTTTTTTTTTTTTTTTTTTTTTTTTAACTTGCTCATGGCCTCAGAATTCCGTGCCAGAAGAGATTAGAATAGCTCAAAGCTCACACACTTCAAATCAAACCGTAGAATTCACCTTGCCCTACTTTGTCGTCCCTCAATAACAATCAACTGAAACTGGACAGAAAAATCTAAATCATTACAAGGCTTTTTAGAATTCAAGATGTGCAGACACCACAGAAAAATTAATGGTAAAAGCACTAGAGCAATTACTAAAATACTACTAAAATATTTAGTAAATGTGTAGAGAAAATTCATTTGAAAAGTATACATATATGTATCTGAATAAATCCTATTTTTGGTAAATGAAGAACAAAATTTGCTTTGGGAAAATTATGAAATCAAATGTATGAATAGGCTTGTGGATAAATGCGTGGGTGAAATGTGCATGGTTTACAGTCTGTGGCAAGTATACAAATTAAAAAAACTAAAATAGGAAAGAAAAAATGTCATCTTGTACTTCTTAGGATCTCTCATTTCCACAGATTATAAGGTAAAAGCATTAGATGTTGGATGCTTTAGATGCTTTTAAGATTAGGTAATTTAGCTAAGAAGCATTATGATCATTACATTAAAAGCTAAAAATATGAATGATAATGACTCTTAAATAAGAGTTAGGGGCATTGGAGTCAGCAGGGTCAGGTAGTTTCTTAGTAATAAATCAGTACTCATTTTTAATAAAAGTATTCGGTTGTCATTTCTGACATTTTTATCAGAGTTGAAAAATATGACAGGATAAAAGAGACCAGGGACTGTGTTAAGAGTATTTTCGTGTCTCTGTTAAATCCTTTTGGACTTATGGGGACTTAGTAAGGAGTAAGTAAGGAGCCAAGTTGCAACTCCAAACCCCATGTTAATGGTGGAAAACAGTTTTGGTTCCCCCTTCAGCATCCCAACAATGTGAAGGTGCAGAGAAGCAAACACCAAAGGAGAACTTGCACCTGGAACAGGGCTCTCATGTTGGCTTGCTATGCCCAGGGGCAAAAATGAAACCTTTGCTGGACAGTGACATTCCCGATTCTGTTTGGTTCCCGCCCTGCTCTTGGAAGAGCAGAGCTAGGAATGGCATCTGACACAGGATGAATTCTAGTGAAACAGCCTTGACATTTGTATGAAACATTGAAGTCACAAGAGAAGAGACAAGCTTTATAAAACGGAAGAAAATGACCTAAATAGGAAGATCTTTAGAAGTTCCTGCAGGAGTTCAGTATCCCTGAGGGGAGGAAAATTAAGATAACTCCTTATTTGACTTTAAGCACTACTTCAATGTGTTTGCTTTCCTCAGAACCAATTTAACTTCTATTTTAGCTTTGACTAAAGTGTAATGAAGTCACTGAAGTATACCATATTTGACAAAAAACTTCATCAGTAAGTAACTGCAAGTAAAACCAGACTGATTAGTATTTTAACTTTTCACCTTTTATGCAAATGTCACACTGAACTCCGCCTGTTAGACTGAAGAATATTACTGGGGAAAAAAATTAGAATGTTCATGTGTTGTAGGAACTTACTGATATTGGCAAACAGCTTAATTAAACATTTTATGTGAAGACCCCTGAGTACAAAGCATTTTCCTAAGTACATGTTAAATTGTGCACATAAATTGCCCCACACGGGTTAGAACATACTCAACTTCTCCTTTGTGATAAATAAAGAAGAATAAAAAGATAAACTTAAATTTTAGCATATTTTTGCATGTGCTGTTGTGTATTAAAAAAAAAAAAAAAAAGAAAAATACATGCAAGGAATTTCCAGGGAATATGTGTGTTGACATCCATGTGAGACCCATGTATGATAAGAAGGATACAGGGCTTTAGCTCTGACCATAACGTTTGCTCCATGGATCAAGATACATGTGAGAAGATAGTGTTTGGTAGATTTTTTTTCTGCTGTTTTATATAAATACAGATTCTTTGGGAAGAGCAGTCTTGCTGCCATAAAGCAGACTCCCATGGTTTCTTTTTTCTCATAGTAAATATTTGCAGCTGGGTAGTCAGGAAACAAATCTTGACTGAGTTCCCAGACAAAAGAAACGTGCTACTCTTTAATCGTTCAGCTACTGACTTCACGCTGCTTTTCTCCGGAGGGGTCAGATAGAAGAGGAAGAGAAAGTGCATGCACATAAGTATGTCAATCTGACCAAGCAAGCTTGTAGTCATAAGGCTTAACCTTACAAACTAATACTCAAGGGAGCAACACTGTTTATGTCAGAAGCTCTGCCCATTTTCCCATGACATACTCGTGAGTAAACCTTCTGGCCTGCAATTTGCAGAACTGTTCATGTTTGGCCGGAGTAAAAACAGCAGCCTAAAAATTTATGAACTGCACAAATTTAGAGGCCTTAACAAATCATAGTTTGAGCATGAAACCTATTTAGAATTTTTTAAAGTAACACAGAAGAACGTCACAGTACTTTTACATTTTAAATACAGTGCATGATGCACCTTTTTTTCCGACATTGATAAATACACAATTACACTGTGTTCCCATAGCCTTTCTCAGGGGCAGATCTTATAGTGGCCTTCCAGTACCTGAAGGGGGCTACAGGAAAGCTGGGGAGGGACTTTTTACAAGGGCATGTAGTGACAGGACAAGGAGTAGTGGATTTAAACTGGAAGAGGGTAGATTTAGGCTAGATATTAGGAAGAAATTCTTTACTGTGAGGGTGGTGAGGCACTGGAACAGGTTGCCCAGGGAAGCTGTGGATGCCCCATCCCTGGAGGTGTTCAAGGCCAGGCTGGATGAGGCTTTGAGCAACCTGGTCTAGTGGAGGGTGTCCCTGCCCATGGCAGGAGGGTTGGAATTAGATGATCTCTAACCCAACCCAAACCATTATATGATTCTGTGATATGATTCCATTAAATTTAATAACCCTGTATTTGTGGGTCTAGTAGGAAAAACTGGATATAAGGTTATAAAATCTCTTTTAATAGAAGTTTTGAAGAGCAAGTTAGATAAAAATATTTTAAGGACAGTCTAAGTATACCTCTGCTACACAGAAAAAGCTCAGTGCACTACAGTTTCTCAGGGTCCACTCCCACCCTACAGGCCTGTAGTTTCCAGGAAGAAAAAGGCCTTTGCACCACAGCTCTCCAGAAGTTAGCTTGAGATCAGGGTTCTCTTTGAGGTCAGATTTATAAAACAAGACTGGAATTTCCTTTCAGAGATATTCTCTAAAAAAATCCCTCACAAACTAAAATTTATAAACACAAATTTGAAAAGTTGTTTTGGGTTTACTAAGGTGAAAATATTTATAGTTTTTACAGTTGTGAGGGTATTTATTTGATATTACAAATCAGGTGGATGGAAGAATTAAAGCCTAAACAAAAGAGTAATAATAAGACTTTACTATAACTGTAAATCTAGGTATTGCACCTTTGTCAATATCCTCAAAAATTGCTCAAGCATTAACAAACATCCTCATTGAAAAGACTAAAAGGAAGAAATTCAAGGTGCTATAAGAAGTAGCTTTGCTTTGCCAATAGCTAAAAGCTCCTCTGCCTCACTTTTTGCCTCTTTTTTTTTTTCCAAATTAATTAATTTTGACTATCTGCAATAAACTACAGATTAGGTGCATGGATATAACTCCTCAAATACCAAAACAGATACTAGCACAGATAACACCCAGAGTGCCTATTCTATAAATATCCTTAAGGCCTGAATATATATGATAGTGAAACAAATACAGTGAAACAGTGCCTAATAAAAAAGGGGAGATTGAATTTTCTTTTTACCCAAAGATAAACAAATTTAAAAATGCAGTAACAGATCAACAGTGGCATTCACCAGTAAACAGCCAGATAGTCTCAAGATTTTGGAATTTCAGACTTCCTTATTATTGTTCTGTAGGTCTAAGTGCAGACAGAAAGACAGACAGCATTAGACGTGTCAAGATTCAATCAGAATAGTTAACAGAGCTGTTTTCCTCTTGATCTTATGTGCTTTTTTCAAGGCCATTTTCTCCAGAGGAAAATATTCATAAGTAGTACTGTTACTATAATTCTGTATTTTGATGCCAAAGAGCAGTTAGATCAGCCCCTTAAAGCAAGTCTCAGTTACATATGAGGTGCAATCCAGTAAAATGTTCATGACCTGACAAACTAAGTCCAGATACAGGGCTATACCTGGACTGTAACTGTTCAATATCACTGTGTATGACACACACACAAAACAAATAGTTTATAAGCTTAATTTTATCCTTAAAACATTGGGATAAGAAATAACTTTTAGGAGGCATTAATAAAGTGATAGAAATTATATACTAGCATATTTTTATGGATACTGGCGGAAAAAGAAAAACCAATCTAGCTATTAGTGCAAGAATTTTTTCATAGAAGAGAGACTGAAGAAAAGGTACTTTGGGCTTTATGATTTGCTGCATTATGCATGTGAGTGGAACCTACTAGAGGTGAAAAGAATTGGGTACTGACATAAAGAATTCAGTGGTATGCAGAGACTGGAAAGGCATGACAAAATTTGCTTGTCAGTATAGATATAAAGCAATGAACCAAGAGTATGTCAAAATGTCCGATATGGTAACTTGTACAGAGAAGACGGAAAGCTAAGCAATAATAGCTCTTCTGTGAGTCAGGCAGGAGGGCATTTAATTTCCTGCTCCATCTTTTGTGTTATTAGCAACAAAAACTAACCTGAGTGTTTCCCTTGACATCTAAGAACAGAACATAATAATATTGGGCAGTTTCATATGAGGTGACAAAATGGTTTTGATTATAGTGGACAGAATTCCCTCATATTCATTACTCTAGCAATTTTTCTTGTAACTATGATGAGATGCTTTAAATTTTATGCAACAAATAAAAAGTGAAAAATAAATTACTCACACTGAAAGAATAAGCAGATTTTTCTCAGTGTCAGAGCTGTGAGTAAGAGACATCTCAGGTGACCTCCACAGAGACAAGCACATTGCTAGCAGAAGCAAGAAAAGTCAGGTGGTTTTAGCATCTCCTACAATATAGCTATGTGCACTGTTACGTGTGTGATGCAAAGCACAGCATTGGCTATGCATGATGACCTCTTTATCACAATCTCAGTATCCATAGTGATTAGAGCAATTATGAGACTTTAAAAAAAAATGAAAAATGAAAATGAAATCCTAAAGATTTCAAATTAATTCTGCTGAGGCACACATTGTGAGCTCTCTGGTATGGTGTACAAAACACCCTGTGTCTTGAAATACATGGTACCCCTTTTCAGAAGTCACACCTGAATGTTAGATGTTGTGTAGTTTCCAAGCATACACTTCTGTTACAGGTTTTTACCTACTCCATTCAAGGGAGGGGAAACGTATGAAACTTGAGGATTTTGTGATCTGAGCCCTTCTCACATAGTGCCTTTAAAATTACTCCCTAATTCTTTCACCTTAGGGTGTTTACAATATTACTAAGTTATAAATTATGATGAGTTCCCATGAAGGCTTGATGAGTGGTTTAACATTTTAAGTAAGTTCAGGTATCTGGAATTAGAGCACTAGGTACAGCAGTTAACGAGGAACAAAATCATTTGCTATGCAATACCACAGCACTCAGTGCCTGATACAATAGGGCTAACGACATTTTTCCATCATCCAGGAGCATCCTCCACGTGTTGTTATATAAACCACAGATACAAACCAAAGAAATGAATGGGCAGGGCCGGGGTGGGTGAAACTGTGATTGACAGAAGACTTATTAAATAATTGGGGATCTCTAGAGGGCACCGGGCCGTCTCAGGGCCTTGCCCCATCACATCCCCCTTGTCCCCAGAGGCAGGGACACCGCAGACTCACGGCCTAACCGATCCCACCCACCCAACCGCTCGCTCCGCAGCCCGTCGCCGTCCTCCCACTTTAACCGGCTGCCGGGCTGGGGCGCGCCCGGGGGCGGTGCTGGGCCCACGTGAGGCGGGTGGGCGCGCGCGCGTGTGCTCGCCTCGTGACGCCGGTTGCTCCCGCAGCGGCGGCGTTGGTGGTGATGGCGGCAGAGGAAGAGGAAGGAGACGTGGAGTGGGTGGTGGACACCATCGCCGGGTTCCTGCGGGGGCCCGCCTGGTCCATCCCCATCCTGGAGTTCATGGAGCAGAAGTGCGAGGGTGAGCGGCGGGAATGGGCAGGGCCGGGGTGGGCCAGCTTCCTTAGGCCGCGGTGGGGGCTTCCTCCCCCCCCACTTCAGCCTCAAGGAAGCTCCTGGGGGGTGGGGGGGACACGCCAGGCCCCGCTGTGGCCGCGGCCCTGGCAGGCTCCGATGGAGGCTGATGCCCTAGGAAGGGTCGTTAGGCTTGGCATAGCCGTAGTCTGGGCTTTGGCACCGTTTTTAGCGGCGGGGGGGGGGGGCTCGTCCTTGGGAAGTCGGTCTCCCCTGAGCAAGCGTTTTTTCAAGATGTGGTAATTTGCATTAGTTAGGTCGGGCGGGGGGATTATGGCATGAGCTTACAGTGTGATACCCAAGCAGGTTCTTCCTTCTGCATGTAATACGCTGACCTGGCTGGAAAGCGGTTGGAGGCCTTTTATGCTTTTCCATAGGTAGATGTTTTCCTTAGGAAATTGGACAGGACAGTTAGAATAGCTGTCAGGCCAGTGGGACAGGCAAGTAGAAGGCCCAAAGTTAAATTCCTACGATTTTGGGAACGTTGGCAGTTAAGAAATGAGAAACCCTAAGTTAGTATCTCTCAAAAAATGATAGCACTAAAAAGTCAATGGTTGTCAGTTATGTTTTGTAGGAGGACCTGTGCATTAGTTTAGCTTGGGAGCACCTCTAGTTAAACTTCCTTTTATTCTGCAACAAAGAGCAGAGGGTATCATGGGATAGTTTGGGGAACACCCTGGGTAAATTGGAAGTATGGGCAGGGAGGGGGTGGACTGGACAGACCTGTAGCTCTGTGTAAAGGTGCCTGAGGAGATCCACGTAGGTTAGTAAGAAAAGGAGGAAATAGACCTTCTGCAGCAGAGATTGTGTTACATCTGATCTGCTACTTACAGAATAAATTTTCTGTTGCCAAAGAACGCCAGGCTCCTTAAAATAGCAAAATAATTACAATTTAGGCAAACCTGAAAGGATTGCCTAAGTCCTTTAAAAAAAAGGAAGCTTTCTTTTGTGATTATTGGGAAAAAAAGCATGTTTGAGAATATGATGGCCCATGATCTTACCCAGCCTACAGACATTCACACATGAGAAATATTAAAGCACATTGCTGTAGACTAATTTTAGATTACTTTCTGTGGCTAATATGAATAAAATCTGTTCCTTTATCACCTGACAGGATGGAGGATTCATTAATAATTTTAACTTTAAATTGCTGAAGTAACGAACTAAGGCTTTCAAATACATTTTATTTCTAGGGGCTTACTAACATCAAGCTTAAAGTAGAATGGTTCTTACTATTAATGTATTCTACATGCTTGCGCTTACTCCTTTCTCCCCTCCATCCTCCTGTGGGCTCCAGAACGCCTGCTGTAGTGGTTGGCCTCTGCGGGGCCAGCCGTGTCTTTTGTTGTGCAGTCATTCTTGGTAGGCTCCATTAAGAATTTTTATTTCATATTCAGTGAAACGGAGGCATCTCTGATTCAGATCATAGCTTCTAAACAGGTTGCTTCACAGTTATCCTGAAGTGTTTCTACCCTTCCCAAGCTTTGCATGAGGTAAGATCATTGTGAGTACATACACCTCTCCCTAGCATACTGGGGAATGAGAAAGGTAAAGCTGCCGGACTCATTACAGCTAGGAAGCAATAGAGTAATCTGGACTAGAAGTTTTCTCTTGGGAAGTCTGCTTAAACTTGAGGGCAGTCAAACATTTTGATTATCATGCAAAGAGTTTGGTTTAAGAATCAGAGGAATTGATTATCCTTCTCTGGAGCAATGATCTCCCTTCAGAAGGTTGAGGGGAATTTACTGGCAGTAAGAAGATTTATGGAACCTCTGTACATTTCCATGTAGTGTGAGGCAGGCTTATATAATTGTCCCTTCCTGACAGTTTGTTTCTACGTAAGAAATTGGAGAAACAAAGTAGAGAAATCACTTGCAGTAAATGATCTTCCAAGGTATCATTTGTGCTTTGGAGTGCTGTTGGATAACTCTCAGAAGCTACTGAGAAAAAAGAAAAGGCTAAAGAAGTGTTACTGCAGTGCTAGGGTTGCTAAGAAGCACAGTTAAAGAAACGTGAAGTTTTAGTTGCAGATACCTGTGCTATTTGCTTTTCCTTTCTGTAGATGTACTGTGATTCCATTGCTGCTTTGTTTTTTTTTTTTTTTTTACTGAGCTATTTTGTGAGGATAGAATTATTTTTGTTCTCAAAACATTTAGTCTTTGGGCTGAACAAACAAATTAGCAACATTTTGGTTAACTAACAACAACTTGTGATTCCTCAAAAATAGAATTTGAGTTTTGGTAATTAGTATGTGAGGAATTCATTTTGGAACTGTAGTTACTTAGGCCAAATCCTTGCACCTCAGCTTATAAATGATCCTAATGGTTTTTATTGTTGATAAGTATTTGCTTTCTCTCCCTCTTTCTGGGGACTTGATTAATTTATCATGGCTTGATTAATTTCCTTTTATGAGGCTGTGAAACTGAAGTTAAATCAGTGGGTATGTATTTAAGGCAACAAGGCCTTTATTCAGATGTTCCAAGGTATTAATTGAAACATCATTTGGACATAGATAAGCTTAATAATAGTGAGCACCAGAAGATAAAGACAAGGTACAAAAGGAATAAACATATATTGTTGCCTGTGACTCCCTTCCCTCCCAGCACAGAGCTGCCTCACCAGTTAGTGAGGACTGGGAGAGAAAGAGTTCCCTCGGGTTTGCTTACTGGCTCTTGTTCGCGGGGTGAAATGAGTCAGCGTCTCAGTCTAGCAGGGAGAACCCAAACCTGACTTAACTCTCATCCCGTTTGACGGGTCCTAGTGAAGATTTTCAGTTTTAACAGGAAAATTATGAGTTTGTCTCCCAGGATATCTGGGTCCTCTGGCTTATCTTGATACGGTGGTTCTTCTGATCTTTGTTCTTGTCGGGTGACCAAAGACTTTATGCCAAAATCTTAAGGAAAATAACGACTACATGATTTAGGAGCCCTGACTCAAGAAAATCCAGGGTCTCTGTTCAAAGTATCCTTAATGCCACTTAATTCAGAGGAGATGCTGACTGCAGTTTGCTTTACTTGGCACTTAACCTCATCCCCTTTTGTTCAGAGCCTGAGAACAGAGAGGAGTTGCTTTCCATGTTGTCCTGGAGCTGTAGAAGGAGGAGGAAGACTTCGAAGCATCTTCTTGGCAGTGTGAGGCTAGCTGCTGGTGTGGACACTGAGGAGTGACATCACTGTGTCACCCCTCCTTCAGGTGGCTCGGATGGGAAGCACAGTAGGAGACAGAAGCGAACTGCAAGAGCTGTAAGGGAGATCCCCCAGAGGAGAGGGGATGCAGAAGAGAAGAGAAGCAGTAAAGTGTCTTTGTCCTCTTGGATCTGATAATATAGTGGTCACCATAGGAGTTTATTTTTTTAGAGTAAGATTGGTGGTACTTTTTCTACCACTTGTATGTATTCCTAGGTATTTTTAAAACTTTTCTTTCATTTTTTAAAAAATCCCTTAATTAAAAAAATTTTGTTTGTGCAAAAAGGAAACAAAAGTAAATGTTGCTTTTCCAGATTATGTAATTCAAAAAGCAAGTTTCTGTTGCTTATTTTAAGGGCCTAAACTGTTTGATTAGACTTCAGTCGTCGCTTTGCTGAAAGCTGTTAGAAAGTGATGCAAGTGTTTTCTGTTTTAGGAACAACTGTCTTGCATCACATCTTCGCAAGGTTCAGAGCAACATTGCCTCAGGACTGTCACATCTGGGAAGTGATGCTTCCTAAAAGTCACTCTAAATTTGTGTGAAAGTTGTACTAATTCTATGTGCAACAGTACCATCTTCCATCAGAGATATTATGTAATAGATACATATAAAACAAATTATACTAATTAACCGATTTGTTAAGCAGAGATCCCATTCTTCAAATGACTTCAAAGCATGCACGTGGGAAGTGACTTGTCAAACATAGTGGCTAATCTTGAAAGGGATTGAGGAAGTCTAGTTTCTAAGACTCTGCTTTAATTGCTAGATTTTATGTTACCTCTGTTCATTGTTGACATGATATAAATGTAAATTTTTTTAAAACCCCCTAGATTTCAGTTTCGCTTATTTTCTGCTTCTTCCATCTGTTCTGCAGTATAGAGATCATTAGCTTGACATTTCCAGTCAAGAGTTCTTAATACAATTTACATGATATGATTAATATGGCCTGTACTATACGGATGCCCATTTTGTGTAAATCAGGATAGATATAATTAAAAAACTTACCTACTCCAGACTTCCTCTTCAGGGTTATCTGTTTTTATGCAGTCAGGATCTCATTTTCCTGCATCACCTTGGCTTCTTGCTAAATGAATGGCATTTAAAAAAAATTGGTTTAAGTCATTAACACATTCTCCATGCAAGTATCTGTAGAGGTGAGAGAAATTTCCTGCTTTTAGCATGTCATCTGCCGTCTTAGAACAACCTTACACAAGTTCATGTGGTAGTTCTTATATTAAGTCTTACTTTTTGGTGTATATATCTGCTGAACCCTCAACTTGCTTAGAAGTCTGTTATGAAGATACATTTTCCTGGTGTTAAACCTTGTAAAGGTTAATCTCTTTAAGGTGTAGGTTAATTTGTGGTGTGTATTTAATGTGCTAGTCCTTAAACTAACTGTAAAATTTGTGTGGTTTTTTGTTTTGTTTTGTTTTTTTTTTCCACAGTTTTTGATGATGAAGAAGAAAGCAAGCTGTCTTATACAGAAATTTATCAGGAGTACCAAGCTTTGGTGAGCAGTATTCACTATTTGTCGTAGATTTCTAAGAAATATATTTAAAACATTAAAGTAGTATTTAGATGAATTCTAATTATGTTATCTTTGTTATTTATAATTTTCTAATATTGCCTGGTACATGTTATTTAGAAATCGTTTGAGTTGTCATACGCATTTTTATGTTTAATCACCAGATATGGAAAAAAGAAACCTTAACACTCAGTCATACCTCTCATGCTGTGTTACATATTTTTCATTAAAACTAATATATCCACTAGCTAAAATACTGTAATTAAAAGCTTAATAATCTTCATATTTTCTGTGAAGTTAAAATGACAAACAGTATGATGTCTGAGAACATGTATAGCTTGTCTTTTGTTCACTAATGAGTCTGGTAATCTTTTTAATTAACTTTCAAGTATCAGAAGAAAACTACTGTAGATTTTTGGGGCATGCATAAAATGCCTATGAGCCAATGCATGCAGATTTCTAAATTTATTTTTTTTTTAACAAGGCTTGTTAATACTTGATATTAAAAAGCATCTGTTGAATAAATACAGCCCAAAATCCATTTTTGCTCTGACCCAGAAGGGTTTCAGGCACACAGACTGAAGCCTTTTACTCACAGGGCAAAAATTATGAGAAATACTAGCCAGGAGTCTGGGGAAAAGGTAGAGAAGTGAGATTCTTGGCAACTGAAGAAACTAAATTAAGTAGTAATCAAATTTAGCAATAAAAATGCTTATTTTGAACAGTTAATGAAAGTAAATAAAACCTGACAGCTCAGAAAAATCAGTTATGCTATTGCAATGATTTTCCTTTGAGTTCAAAAAATACATCAGCAGAAAAAAATACAATTATGAAAAAATTCATATGATTCTTAACGAAAAATTTCTTAGAAACAAAGGCTTGTGCTTTCTTACAGGTTGAGAAATTATTAGAAGACTATCTTAAAGAAGTTGGAATTAATGAAGAGAAATTTCAAGAAGCTTTTTCATCTCCTCTTGCAAAGACACACACTTCACAGGTAAATTTTCCTTTTTTTCAGTAATATATAGATTTAAGTTTTAGCTTTATATTTTCACTAATATAGCGGGGTGGAGATGAAACTTTAAGAAGTTTTCTTGTTAAAGCTGTAATTTTCTAAAACATAATATATTTGTTTATGTTATGAACTTTGACCAGAAAAATACGCATTTTGAAAATAATGACATGTATTTGTGTGGTGTCAGACACCTTTTAAGATTCATCTTCTATGCTTTGTATTTTCTAAATACAAAACTCTAAGCTTATGGTTTCTGCCACCTTTATTTGTGTATTTGTCAGCTTTATGTTAGTCTTTAATCTGTTTATAGTAGCAGACAAACTTAAGAGAGTAAAGCAGTAGACATATTCCATAAAATATCTTTTCCTCTGATTTTATAATAAAACAGTAAAATCTTTTAGTCCTGAGAAGACAAGGCATGGTTAGGCAATCCTTCACCTGCTCAAATATATATTTCAGAATTGTCTTAGGTATACCAGGCAGAGGAGTGGGAGCTTCTATTGCCAGTTTAAATTGGGCTTTGTTGACATATCTCCTCCTAGAGATGTAGCTTCTAGGCTACACAAGCTTCTTCAGAGTGAAAATTCCTCACTCAAGCTTACAGATTTGTTCAAGAAGTCAAATGAATTGCAGTTGTAAACTTACCCTGGGAAACCCTCCAGGACTTGTGATAATATTATTGTAGACATGTTGATCTAAAGATATAAACCATTAAATTATTTTCTTGACTCTTAGCTCAACTTGTGTTGGCTAGAAAAATAGACAGATGGGAGAATTAAATATTAAAAACATGCTCCACAGAATTTAAATCTTAATGTGATTTCAAACAGACTGAGATGGTTATGATTTCTCTAAGGTTTTTAATTTTGAGCATTATCTTCCCTCCCACAGGCCATTTTGCAAACAGTGTTGGCAGCAGAAGATTTTAGACTATTTAAAAATATGATGGTACGGAAAAATATTGAAATGCAATTGCAAGCTATTAGCATCATTAAAGAAAGAAATGGTAAGAAGTGGTAAATACAGGGTTTCACTTCTCTTCATCTTTAGCGTTCTTTTGGTGACTGCGTGATCTATTCATAAATTAGTATGGAGTACTGGTTCAGTTCAAGTTAATGCAAAACATTCAGTTGGTTTTACTGGGACTATGATTTCAATACTTGTGTGTCCTTGGCTTGTGTTCTCAGTGACAGTTGTCTGTATTCCTTTTTAAATTAATAGTTTTTTCAGTTCTACTTAAGTTTTTTTATGAAACTTGACTTAGGCTTATGTTAAAGAATTTTCATTATAATTTTGAGTGTTAAAACAATGATGCCAGTTCTTCAGCAATGACAATATTGCTAGTTTGAATTACGCTACTTGCATAGCAATGGTGCTGTACTATCTGCCATGCTTACTTTGCAGTTCACACTGTAGAGCTGCATATGACAAATCCATACAGAAGGCAGAAGTTATGGTCTTCATCATGCTAATACCTGCATGCTTTTAAAGAAGAGAGAATAATTTACAGCCAGCTCTGCTTCTTTGTTGATGTTTCTGAAAGGATTTTAATCTGCTCACTTCTTTCTTCTGTGTTTTTAGCTTTACCATTTTGTGTTTTCTTCTAACTGCATGCGTGTTTTTTCAGGGAATAATTTTTGAATTTGAAGTGTCATATAACAGCTAAATTTGAAAATGGTTCAGTTAGCCATGGCCAAATTGCAATGGATAGGAAATGCCACATTATATTCAATGCAGAATATGGCTTATGCTTTACCCTTAGATGCCAAAACTTTTGTAGTTCAGAAACCTTTGCCTTTTTGCTAGCGGCAACTTGATGCCCAGGATCTAGAATCTTGTTCGAAACAGTTACAGAGACAAAGAAATTTTTTTTCTTTCTCCTCTTTGCCTGAATAATGGTGCCAAATGGAGTACAAAATAATTTTATTTAGAGTAGTGCATAAATTTTGCTGTGTTTTTTATAGGTGTGTTGCCTGACTGTTTGACAGAGGGTGCTGATGTATTCAGTGAAATTGAACAAGAAGAAATGAAAATATTGAGGGAGGTTCTAAGGTAAAAAATGAATCAGTCCTACTTTGTATGTTATTTTAAAATAGAAGTGTGTAGGGCTTAATTCTTCCAGCCTTTTCCAGGAAACTGCCTTCATCTTACACATGACATGGATGTTCTTGTCAAACTGTTACCCAAGAGAAAATGGACGATTTTGGGTGGGTATGATCAGCAGTGTTTAAAGACTGAGAGATTACTGCACTGCCATGATGAACTGTCTCGATAATGCATGGAATGATGTGCAACTTGGAGCCCCATCATTTCCATTCTCCCCTGAGTCTTCAGGCAGACCTGAAGTTAGACCTGGGTTAGATATCTGTGGACAGCAGGAGCACAGCAGGTGTAATCCATTCAGGGAGCACCCTAAACATTAAAGCCTTGGAAAGGCAAATTCTACTTTTGCAGTAGGCTTTATTCCTTTCTACAGCTCCCTTTGTAGTTGTGTTCAATGACTGTTGTTATGATCTTAGAAGTGTGAGGACTGGTATGACTTCTGTAGGTTCTCCTCCACTCCCAGTTCACGCGTATATAAACACAGTCTTAATAGCAGATTAATCCATCTGTATTCTGTAAGTATTCCTCCCTGTCTCTAAACCAGCAAATGAAACATGGGATAGATGAGCCCTAGAAATTCTTGCACAAATATTTTTCAACTGGGAAAAAGAGACTGAGGATCGTGGGTTCTGTGTGTTTATCATAATTATTTGTTTCCATTTCCATTTTCATTTAAGTCATGGAAATATTTTGGACACTAAGAAATTCACGTTATCCTGTAATTGTTTTGATAGTCCTCAAATATTTAACAGTGCTAAAATTACCTGGAAGTCACTGCTACAAAGGATGTCTTGAGTATTTACTCATATTTTGTGTTATAGGAAATCAAAGGAAGAATATGAAGAGCAAGAAAGGAAAAAGACTGAAGAAGTGAGTAGCTTGCCTTTCCAGATGAGTTATGCTGATGATTAAGAAAGGAAGGTCACGCTTGACCAATCTGATCTTCTATGACCAGGTGACCCGCCTAGTGGATGAGGGAAAGGCCGTGGATGTCATCTACTTGGATGTTAGCAAGGCCTTTGACACCGTGTCCCACAGCATTTTCCTAGAAAAGCTACTGGCTCATGGCTTAGACAGGAACACCCTTTGCTGGGTAAAAAACTGTCTGGATGGCTGAGCCCAGAGAGTCGTGGTGAATGGAGTTAAGTCCAGATGGTGGCCAGTCACCAGTGGTGTTCCCCAGGGATCAGTTTTGGGGCCTGTCCTGTTTAACATCTGTATCAGTGACCTGGATGAGGGGATTGAGTGCTCCTTCAGTAGGTTTGCTGATGATACCAAACTGAGCGGGTGTGTTGATCTCCTTGAGGGTAGGAAGGTTTTCGAGAGGGATCCGGACAGGCTGGACTGATGGGCTGAGGCCAGCTGTATGAGGTTCAATAAAGCCTAGTGCCAGGTCCTGCACTTTGGTCACAACAACCCCCTGCAACGCTACAGGCTTGGGGGAGAGTGTCTGGAAAGCTGCCCAGCAGAGAGGGACCTGGGGGTGCTGGTCCACAGCCGGCTGAACATGAGCCAGCAGTGTGCCCAGGTGGCCAAGAAGGCCAACAGCATCATGGCCTGTATCAGAAATAGTGTGGCCAGCAGGAGCAGGGAAGTGATTGTGCCCCTGTACTCGGCACTGGTGAGGCCGCACCTTGAATGCTGTGTTCAGTTTTGGGCCCCTCAGCACAAGAAGGACATTGAGGTGCTAGAGTAGGTCCAGAGAAGGGCAACAAAGCTGGTGAAGGGTGTGGAGCACAGGTCTTAGGAGCGGCTGAGGGAGCTGGGGTTGTTTAGTCAAGAGAAGAGGAGGCTGAGAGGAGACCTTATCACTCTCCACAACTACCTAAAAGGAGGATGTAGTGAGGTGGGTGCTGGCCTCTTCTCTAAAGTAACAAGTGATAGGACAAGAGGAAACAGCCTCAAGTTGTGCCAGGGAAGGTTTAGGCTGGATATTAGAAAAAATTTCTTCACTGAAAGAGTGATCAGGCCTTGGAACAGGCTGCCCAGGGAAGTGGTGGAGTCACCATCCCTGGAGGTGTTCAAGAAACGTGTAGTTGTGGTGCTTAGGGACATGGTTTAGTGAGTTAGGTGGTGTGGGTTGGACTTGATGATCCTTGAGATCTTTTCCAACCTTAATGATTCTATGATTCTATAAGAAATATTCTGATATTCCTGACCTGGGTGTTGACTGTATCACTTTAAGGCAATGTGTACTATCTTAAGCAAGTAAAAGGTCTGTCAGGAAGGTCTCAGTGATACTTCTTTTTGAAAGGTCTGTTCTGTTGTTTACATTTTTCTTGATGGTATCACTGACACTAGGGCTATACGTAATACCATAACTGTCAGTCATTTGGTGGAGCTCATACGATGAGCATATTCCCTCTTCAGTATCTGAATTCTAAAATCCTGGCAATGGATGTCAACCTTTCAGATTCAGAGAACATCTGAACTACTAATATTGTCAAGATCAAAGGACTTCAAAGTATAAGCTTCTTAAAGATGGCAGCATTCATAATCTTTCAGGAATTTTAAGGATCACTTCATAGACAGTATAGTTATTCATTAAGTCTGCATGATACTGCCAGAACCCAATCACCAGGCACCAGAAATCCTCTCCAAGTTAGACCATCACTTGGTCTCCATCAGAGTAAACCATGTGGAAGGGTAACTGAATGTAAACAGAGAGTGGCTGAATTGCCAGTCATTCAGCAACTGAAAAACAAATTGAAATAGAAATCAACTACAGTGGAAATGTGCCATTAAGCCTCCCCTCCACTGGGAAACCATAAAAATTGCTGGGTTTGTAGGTTGTTTCCAAAAGGAGTGGAATTGCTCTTCTATTTTTTTCTGGCATTAGGAAATTGAGCATACTTAATTTGAAAAGAGAAAGCAGTGTTCCTTAAGTCTGAACTGACAAAGAAAACCACCTGGAGACTAAACGTAGCTACTGCAGGGGTCAACACTATTTCCAGTCCTACTCCCCAGTTCAAACCCATGATAGGTGCAGACTGTAGCTATGCTATTGAATGCAGTTGGGATATTCCCCCAAATTAAACCTCTCTTTCAGTGTCACTGTAGAAATGTGGTGTTAAAACTCTTCTTTCCCATATTGTGATGATAGAATACAGGGAACAAGTCATCTCTTCTACTGGATTTCTTATAAAACAACCTGGAAACTCAAGCTTTGGCTCATTTTAAGATTTCGAGTCATATTTACATGCAGGCTTATCCAAATCTTTATAGACCAGCCAAGAAGATCAATATTCTTGATAAACAAGACAGATTACAGAGGCTCCAGTCAAGTTCACCTGGACAGAAAAGGTGATAGTTATTGTTCAACAATGTGTTTTTGTCAGAGAATGTTTGAATACCAAATGATTTAATATTTTGATGAATGCTGTCAGGTTATGACATGAATTAGATGGTTGATGAACATTGTAGATATTTTCTGGGCAAATCTCAGCTGGGTTTACTATTTTCAGAGTTGGGTTGCATTGTCAAGATTTCTTAGACAAGTGTAGAAGTGAAACAGTAGTGTCATAGATTATCCAGCTCTGTTGTTTCCATTCAGCTAATTGTTTCTGTATTTCTGTGGTAACTTCAGTATATGTTCCTGGTTCTCTTACTGTATTGTATTTTTCTGGTGGACAGATGCCTCCTTGAATGTCAGTTACAAAGTGTGGCAAAACCCCCCTACATTATCTATTTGTATCTGGGAAACAAAATACCAGTTTATCTAATAATCTAAATTTTGATTGTTGATTAGGGAACAGGTTTTGAACTAAAATTTAAAATGCTGATTTATGGCTATAAGCCAGTAAGAAGCTTCCTGTTAGTAAACCAAAACAAGTAGTTTGCTTTTGTTCCCTTTGACAATGCAGTATATAGTGTAAACAACATAACTGTAACTGAAAGGTCTTTTAGGAGCTTTCTTTGGGTTGACAGTTTAATGCCTGAAGTACAGTGCCAGGAAATGTAATGCTTGGTTTTGTTTGTTTTTTAATTTAAGGCACATGATAAACTGAAATCACCAGATGTTAGCTGTGGTTCTCCAGGAGATTTGAGAGAAGCTGTAAAAGTTAAGAAGTCCACTGAGGGAACTGATGATTCTGAAGAAACTCCAAAAATTTCATTAGGTAATTTAATGGGAAATTACAGTGCTGAGTGTGCAGTATAATACTGTTTTCAAATCATTGAACAGACCATTCGTATCAAGATGTTACTTGGCTGGGTAGGGCTGTGAGTAAACCATCCTAGCTTTGACGTTGGCCCTGCTCTGAGCAGGGTATTTGCACTAGGTGGCCTACAGAAATGCCTTCCAACATGAGTTGTTTTATTATTCAGTGATGTTATAAGTCATGTCCCATTGCAGGAGAAATACAGGAGTCAAATAGCAGTCTTTTATCTTCGCATTTACTGTGCATATGCTGTCATTACTGTTCAGAACAGTATGTTCCCTCTAAGTAACTATGAATAATTCACTTTAAAAGTTATGCTTTTTTCCTCCCCGTGTGTGGCCATTATAAAATTAATTTGTAACTGTACAACATTTCTTGATAGCAGTCAAATATTTCTAAAGGAACCAACCTTAAACTGTTAAGATTCATTCAAGCTGGATTTTCAGACCAGCAAACTGAATCTTTTTTGCCTTTGGTTCAGATTTTTGTTACTCATTTTAATCTTTTCAATTTTATGTTTTTAGTTTTGAGTGGGATTGTGACATTTACCAACTTACAATACCAAGGAGAGCTCTTTTAAGTAGTCTTGAACTCCACCCAAGTTATGTAGTGAAAATTGAATTGTTTTGTAGCTGATTATTTACTGGAGAGCATGGCCACTGCTTTTACAGGGAGGGAGGAAAAAAAGGAATCACTGGTTGTGATGGAGGTGATCTTGGTATGTTTGTGTTTCAGCTAACGCACAAGGGTGCCGACCTAGGCAGGAAAATTCTTAGGAGATAAGCAGCATATATATGTGTGTATACATGCATACACATTTATACACACTTGTACATATATATATACACACACATATCTATGTATGTAGATATACATAGGTGATCTTCAAAAACAAGGTGCATCTTGGTGGGATTTGTTCTCTACAAGTTTATGAAAAATTTGTAACTTAATATTCTATGGTCACTTCAAAGAGTATAATTCCAACTTTGGGAAATAATACTCTCTGTGCTGTCTTTAGTAGCATTTTTCCTGTGTCTAGTACTTGTCTTAGTATGCGTTCACACTGGAAGCTTTCATATCACAGACACTTCAGCTGGATGCTTTTAGCCTTGGCAGTACCTTTGGGGCCATACTTGCTTCTTGCTTTTTCATTTTATGGCAATCAGCACATGAAGTGGTTATAGGACCCTCTGTTCTTTTAAACTGAGTAGTGTCACGTTAGGAAGCTTAAAAAGAATAAATTGTGTCACTGACCTTTTAAAGTTTTTTTTTCCCCCCTTTTATCCCTTCTGACCTTCTGCTGAGGTTTTGTTACATTTTTGTGAACTCTTCTTTCCCTTCCACCCTCAGAAGCATGCAGAAGGCCTGCAGGTATGCTTGCACTTTTCTCCCAGCCTGCTTTTACTTCTCTTACTTTTGCATAGTTGTGCCACTTTGCAATGACACCACTAAACTATGTCCATCCTGCAGTGGCTGGCTTCCTGTTTCAGGAGGAAGGCACATTCCTAGCAAATATTCTGTCTGCAGGACTTAATCCTGTGCTTGAAAGACAGGAGATACTGGAGCTCAGGAGTAAAGACTTCTCGGCACTGAATGTAGCCCTTCTTCTGCACTGTCCAAGTGCAGGCTCAGCTGGTGCTGAGTGTTCCAGTGCTCTGTAAGTGCCAAAGAAGGGACAGGTCTACCAAAAGTTTAGCTCTGGAAATATTCATCCTTCTTGTGGCAGCATATCTGTCCAACAAGGCTACTGAGAAAGTTTGTCAGAGTTTATCCTCTCGTATCACCTTTTAGAAAAGTCATTTTGGGTAGTGGTGGCAAAAATAAAGAAGAATCTGTACTGGGAATAATCTTCTTCCAGACCCCTCTCTTACACAAAGCAGAGGACTGGCCTCCAGACCAGTCTTATTGCCTGCTTCCAAAACATGGGCTCCCAACTAAATGATTATCTCTGCTTGACTTGCTTCTTCTTGGTGCCACATGCAACTCTGGTAACGGAAACAGTAAGAACTTTTCATTAACAGTTTGTGCCCCCCTGGCAGAAGAGCTGCTCTTTTCTCACCTCGGTCAGTTTGTGACCCTCACAGCCCACAAGACCTGTTCTCAGATCCTGGCTCCGTGTTCTCACTCATAGGGTTGCATTGCTGAGGAGAAATGGGACAGCTTGCCTTTCTTGACAATGTTCCCATCCCTAGGGAGTATTGGCTGCCTGGGCAACACAGCCCTTGCATGAACAAGTTGTCAGAGTCAGAAAAGGAAGAACTTCTTTGTTTTCCATTCCCTACAGTCTGGCATACATTTCTTTTCCTTCAGATGCAGTGTTTTTATTATCTTTTGATATTTCCCCTTCACCTTGAGACCCAAGGTTTAAGTTTGTGGACCCCTTAAAGTTTTCTGCTGTATAATGAATTCAGATTTAATGGTAGTTTCCTTAATTTTCTTAATTTCACTTTGGTGAGCCCCTTACAAAGAGTTTACAAAATAGAGCTTGAAAAACCATTCCTCCTGTAGTTTGACCACCCAACCTGTTGTGCTACGGAGAGATCAGAAAGGGGAATTTCATAGTAAGAGTCATGCTCAACACCTTGGAGTGCAAGCGACCTTTTCAGCATTCTTGGAGAACACTTCTCTTTCTGGATACCTGCAGGGCAGCTGCATCCAAAGTTGCACTCGAGTTTGCATCAAGCTGCATGTATCATGCAGATAAGAAGGATTCAGTATCTGCTGGAGCGGTTCTGGATGCTTGTATTTTTAAAAGATTCTGAAGTAATTGTCTGCATAGAAAAGAGCGTTGCTTCGTCACCCACCATGTGAATGTACATATAGACAAGTTCTCAAAGAAGAAAAAATGTTACACACTAGTAACTGTGATTCTTTGAGATGTGCTGTCTATTTGTACGTTCACTGTCCACCCTCCTTCCCTTCTCTTCAGTATCTTTTCAGGTTTGTGGGTTAAGTGACACTGAGGGTCCTATGATCACATCCTACAGGTACTGCTAAGACACAAAAACCTTCAGCTTGAGAGTTTGTGATATGGACAGCAACAGTGTAAATTTACACACACACAACACATTTCAAAGAAGTACTTCCTGGTAAGTAGCTTTCCTTAATCAGCATGTTGGTTATGGCATAGGCATTTGGCATGCAGTGTGTGTATGTTTGGGTTTTGTTTTTTTTTTCCCCCTCTGCTTTTTAATCATGCAGCTACAGTATGAGGATTTTTCCTAGCAGTTTTAACTTTGACCTCTCTCAGTGCTTCTGAGAACTTTTATCCATCACCAAAAGATATTCTTAGGAGCATCAAGGCTTCCAGAGGACATATTTTTGGTGAAATTCTTCAACTTGACTTTTGTTTTAAATTTCTGTCCTGGTTTGTTTTCTGTACTTTGAATAACATTTCCTCTCTGTTGCCTTTCTCCCTACCTTTTCACAATTATATATTTCATAGTTTTCTGTAGTAAAGAAAGCGGCAATGGTGAAGAGCTAAATTACTTGCTCTAACTTAAAGAACAATTAAGTGGTATTCATCTTGGACTGGCTTCAATGGAGCTAGCTTTGCCATCTGTTACTGTGGTCTGGTTAAGAGACCAAGGAGACCTTAGTACTCATGCAAAGTATTTCTCAACATTACAGCAAAAATCCATGGTCCAGCACTGTAGGATTACAATTAGCTACATTCAGTTATGTGTATCAACTTGGATATTCTAGATAGACTCAAACTGACTGAACACAGTAAAGTTCCTATATCACTATTGGTATTCATGCATCTAGATGGATACATTCAGGCATATTTTGAACAGTCAAAAGCCTCTTCATTTGTAATAAAAATATAGTAGGAGCAGCAGCTTACCTTATTTAGGGCTCTGAGCCCTGACAGTGTCAGAAATCTGGTGGGTTCCCAATATATCCTCACAGTGGCGCAAGGCAAGCTCTGAAGGGGAGTAACCGAGCGGTGTCAGAGTAGTGCTTCATGCCTCTTGAGCTTCACTTCCCCCCTCTCCCGTACAAGTTCACTTTAATACAGTATTTCCTGAATCCTTTCTCTGAAGCTGAAAGCTGAACCAGGACACTTAGAGTTGGCTGAAGTGCACCTCATAAACTGGTGATTACTGGCTCAGCTTGCCAAGCCAGAAATTGAAAATACAATCTCAGTATGAATTGTCTGTTGGAATACTGAATATGAAATTACATTCCAAACATTTGGTGATAACTTTTAATTCATTGCAGTAGAGCTACTTATGAATAAAGCAATATTCAACTGGTTTCATAGTGCAAATACAATATCTATGGTTTTTGAAAGAAGTTTTATTTAAAAAAAAAATCACATTTTTCCTCTTAAGTTTTCCATTTCATCAGAAGAGATATCTGGCTATTGGAAGAAACACAGATTTATTTTTTATTTGATATATTTCTATGCTTTCTAACTGTTTTCTATGTGAAATTGCTGTTCAGAGGAATCTGGGAAATCTGGGAAGGAAGACTTAAAACCAGTACACCCACTACAAAAAGGAACAGACAGCTCACCTCAGCCATCTTGTACCAAACGGAAAGAAGACATTAAGAAAAGGTCAGCTGGAAAATGTTCAGAAAACTCAGCGCAAAAAGCTGTGATGAAAGGACCTGTAAGTTTAAAGCAAGCAAACAACAACCCCCCCAAACATAGAACTAGAATGCAAAAAGATGGTATGAAATTTAGAATATATATTTAAGATAGTACTGCATTTAAATATATTTTTTTCTATTATTGTAGTCAGGTGGGTTTGGTTTAGGCTTTGCTTTTTTTTTGTTTTGTTTAAAACAAAAACAAAAAAACCCCCAGCATGCAATTTATGGTATTCGCTGTTTCAATTTGGATAAAGTTCAGATCATCATTCTAGTTTTAGAATAGAATTCAGCATTTAGCCTTTGTCCTGTGATAATTTCTTAGTAGACAGCTCTGGCTTGAAACTTGAGCTTGTGTTTTTTTCTTCAGCTATTAATTTTGGAGGCAAAAATGATGTAAATGCCTTTATCTCACAAATACATAACGTGTGTACCAAAAATTAATTTCAAAATTTCAAAAATTCCAGAATTTATCAGAACTCGAAGAACAGCAGCTGAAGCAGCGAGAGGACTACCTAAAGAAAAAACGAGATATGCTGATGGCTACAAAGAAGGAGTCAAGAAATAATGTACTGTTACCAACGAACACTGACCAGAAGGAAGATGAATCATCTCCTAAAGAGGTGACGGATTTTAACCATCCTGACCACTTTATAAAAAACACAGATTGTTTCAGTGAATATGTAAATGTTGCTGCTGAATATTGTAGCTGGATAAAAGCACCAAGTGGGGGAAGTAGAGAGGAAGTGTTTTCAAGTTACTGTTTTTGCAGAAGCCTATAGGCTAGAAGTTTCAGTGGTTAAGTAAGTTCACATTACTAAGCTTCAGGATCATCAAATCCTCATGATTAAGTTTATGAACAGCTAAAATGCTGTTTTTCTCCTAGTCTGTGACCCACTGCTTGGGCTGCCTTAAATCTCCGGGATTTTTTTCTTTTTCTCCCAGCTGTAATGAGAAAGACCTTTTCTTTTGCAAAGTCTTGCTTTACAGAGGTAACAAATTTGCTCTGTTCTTTTGATCTCTTTTGAGAGCTTTGTGGCTATCTCAAATGAAGAAATCCTTGATATCTATCCAACAGCTGCTGGAATAGAAGCAACACGATGATACAGTTTAGAAAGACAAGGCCCTCTGAAGGATGGATGCTGCTGTCATCTATCCAGTTGCCTCAAATAGAAAAAAGAAGTCTGTGGGAGGGATGGAAGCACAGGACAGAACAGGAATGGGGCATTATTGGAAGAGGTACACCTGGCAGTTAGCCCATTCTTCAAGGTCTGTTTTTTTTTTTTTTTGTCTGAAGGCTGTTCTCTGTTCAGACATGCATGAAGTTGGTGAACTAACCGATACATTCTGTGACTTAAAACATGTGCAAAAACCCACAAAAATCTGTGCACCATGGGGATGACAGAAAACCTAGTTTGGGAAAAAAAGGCGTAAATCCTATCAGGGAAAGAATAAAAAACCAGAAGCCTATGACAGGATAAAGTCCTACCACCATAGAGGTCTTTATCAGGACAAAACCCAAACTTTTTTCTGTTAATCATTGTTATATGTGACTTAATGCACAAATAGGTCTGAGCTACATTTATTTGAAAATAAATGCTTGACAACTTTCAACATGAGGAAACTAGTAGAAGACCTTAAAACCCACACAAAACAATGTGATATATTTAAAAAAAAAAAAAAATAAGAGGTTACTCTTTACATAGCATCCACTTAAGACCAGAGACCTTCTCTTGCCAGGTATTTTTCAGAGTTGTTGAGCATTTTATTATGCTCAGAATGTGCCCAAAATACTGTTGACTGGGGAACTTCCAAAACACCTAAGCAGCACCTGTTGAATTTGAGGGTAGTCCTCATAAAAAGAGGTACAGTGCAGTGGAAAAAAAAGGCAAATTGAGGCAAAGAGCCGGTTCTCTGCATCCTGGAATCCACTTCTCCAGAAATTGAATAATAATACTGAGGTGGTAGGAGTCAGGGTACGCACCAGGAATGCCATGCAGTTTATTGCAGTGTTTTTTCACTTTGTTTTTAGGAGATGTCAGAAGAGAAGCAAAGATTACTACAGAAGAGGAAAATGCTTGCAGAAAAACTAAAAGAAGAAGTTATTAATAAGCGGTAATTTTGACAAGCTCATTGCAGAACCCAAGAACATAAGCATGTTTTCTAGAATAACTTATATAAATAATAAGTTAATGGATTTATTTTCAGTATTACACTTAGTTTTATAGAACTATCAGACAAGCAACTCAGTACTTATATATATATATTTAAAATTACACTGATGTACACTAAACCCACTTATTTTCCAGAATGCTGGAAAATCACTGACTCTCACTGGACCATGCTCATGGTGAGGCCAGCATACAGATGTTTTGAACTACAGGCCTCGGCCACTTCACATTGTATAGAACAAAAGCAGATATTGAGCTCTGTGAAAATAATTCCTATGGGAACAGTTCTGAATGAGTTAGAAACTGTAACTTTTTTTATTTTTAAAATTATAGAACTTTGTTCCTTTTATTAGACTATTAGAAACAAATTACTGTTTTTCATCTGTGCAATGTAATAAAGTAATTTCACAAGAAGTGCAACTCTGCCCCTCTTATTTTTGAGAAAGACAAGGCAGCTTGGAGTCAAGACATTTACATGCTAACTCTGGATGACATAGTTTCATGTATTTTTGAGGCAGTTTACCAGCCCTTAGGTCCAATTTTGCTATAAATGCAACTTTAAGTAAAAAGAAGTTACAAAGTAAAAGCTAGGGCTGTCCTGAGCAATTCAGTTTCAAAGGAGAAATATTTTCAAATCTTGTTTACTGGTTTGGCTTTGACAGTAGTAGAATTTGCTCGCAACAGTAACTCGCATTAAAAGAAACAACGCAACCCATTCAAGTTTCATGTAACTTTTTATTAAAATAGCATTTATAACTGATACATGTTGGCAGATGTTCTGTTCTTTTCCAAAAAGAGCGGTAGTGGAAGGACCCCGGGCATGGGAACACGGCTGCCCGCAGGCAGAACCCCAGCAGTGCCCACCAGGTCAGACTGGGAAACAGCAGCTGTGGGGCAACAGCCCAAGACAAAAGCCAGTTAAAGAGTGCCACATGTCACGTGCTACAGGGATTTGTTTTGTTTTGGGGACATCTAATACCACTTTACAGAGTCTTTTTCTGTTAACTATAAAAAATTCATTACATTCTTGTTTTTGCTGTAAAAAAAACAAAAAACCCTCATGTTGGTCTGAATGTATTTTTAAAGCTCCTGATAGTACTTCAGTGAAGAGTTGGGGTGGTGGAGAACATTGAGGAAGGACTAACGCTTCAGTCAGAGACTCTGAGAGAACATGTTTTGGGTAGCTGTTAGAGACTCGGGACAACTTGGGTCCACAGACCAGGTGATGCAATCCTTCAGCCTCATACTGCGTAACTCTGCTGCTTGAGTAGCATGTATAGCGCTCGAGGAAGTTAATCATCGTTACTGATGGAGAGAAGAGACTCATCAGGTAGAAAAACAGATTATCGTTAGTGGGAGAGCGAGCACATGGCGATGAGACTGCAGCTAAGTTTTACCAGCTAATGTTTCCTTGGATCCTTTGTGTTCGGAGCTGACAGCATTTCATTGCACAGGTGAAAAATACGGAGTCCCATTCTTGGTTGCCTGGACCCAGTGAAGGGCAAGACCATCGTCCCCAGGTCTGCACACAGGAACTGTCATCCATGAGAAAGCTCATGCCTAGCTTATGCATCAGTAAGAACTCACACGGTCCCTTTGGGATTTCATCTAGTGGTACAGTTACTTTTAAAAGGGCGTGGATAACTAATCTGAAAAAATATTCTAAAATGGCCACATTTAAAATTCTGAGTTAATTTACCATGTACAACAAACCAAACAAAAGCAATAATTATGGAATTACAGGGTCACATTTTAATTCCTGAAGTTTACAGTTCAGCATTAATATCACCACATGTATACAAATGGTGTAAAACAAGTACAGTGGTATTTTTAATACAAAATAAACTTCTTTTATGGAAAAAACTATACTTCATATCTACACAGACAGCCCATCTTTTTCCAAACAATAGCTAAAATTAAAATTAACTACAAAAATCTCCAAAACAGAGAAACTGCTTCAGTTTAAACTATTTCAGGAGAAATGGACCCATAACACATATTACAAGAGTGATCTATGTGGTGGATTGCAGCTGGCTTCCTATTTTAACATTCCTGACACATTAATTGTCATTGGAAAATTTCCTCGCACTTCCTCACGATCTCAGATCACATAAGGGCAAACTAACATTAAAATATTTACAGTTCGCTTGCTGCTCTTGAAAATGAAACCTGGACTGTTTGCCTCTATCAGCTCACCTATTTTTGTTGCAGTTTGCTTACCTACTGTGTGGAATGTGCTTTTATTTTTTTAAAAAGCAGCTTTTGTATTATACCAAATTCAGGTGCTGCTTGTTGATTCTGCCTCATAGACCGGTGTTCTGTTAAAAATAATTCCATCTTGGTCCAAAGTGACTTTGGTGTTAAAACGCTGCTAAATTCGTCGCTATGAAAAACCTTTTAGTGTTTCTTATTACCACCTCAGTCACACCATTTAAACTCGCAAACAGGAGAATGGCTTGCTGCTCCGAGAAGAGACAGCTTGCTAAACAACTCAGAAAGCGATTCAAACTCTGTATCTTCCCCAGTGCGAAGCTGACAGCTGTTCAGGTGTGCTGCGTAAAGCACCACTGTGACACAAGCAGCTCCTGGAGATATTTTGGAAGCGATCATTCCTTGGCATACATATTACTGGATGTCTAATGCAAAAAAAAAAAAGCCGAGCAAAACCATCCTTTTTGAATCCCGCTTCCATTTTCTCCTCTTGAAAAACAAATTAAAACTCATTTTTAACTGTTTTAAACAACTCAACATGCATTATAACTGCAGTGTCCCTCCCTCCAACCATGAGAAATGTGATTTAATACGTAATAAATGGTCCCAAAATCTGGATTGTTCTTATGCAAACAGAGTTAGTTTTCCCTTAAATTTTTTTTAAAAGAGGCATTGCTAAAAGAACACTGACAGCACCATCACAAAATTAAATTACTGGGTTCAAAATTTAAGCTTGAATTTTTTTTCCCTAGTTCTGTTAAATATGGGGGAAACCCTGCAATATTTTAAAAAATAAGTGTTTACCATACCTCTCCCTCCCCCTGCCCTCCCAACACCTGAGACTTTCCTTGCTGAGAAGCCATCATCCAGGTTCTGTGAACTAACCCACTTTTTTTTTTTTAATTTTTAATTTTTTTGACAGCCTGAATGGCAGACTCCTTATTTACTAGAAAGACATTAAGTTCCTTGGAAGCTTTGTGTTTACAGAACTAACCCTTTCTAGCTGGTACACTGAGTTTCTTTTGCTACTCCTTGTATTATCTTACATACTTATGGGAGAACGCTTTCTGAATCAGATTCTTTTTAGCTCTTAAAACAGTTGCAGCATTTGAAACCCCACAATACAAGTTTTCATTCCAAAGTTTTGGTTTAATTTATGAACCCAGACGAGGTCTTTTCCTTGGAGATGTCTCCTCCTCTTCATCATCATCTTCATCGTCAGGATAATCCACAAGGCCAACTAAACTTCCCTGCCAATTTAAAAATAAAAAAAAAAGAAAATATCACACTGGAAAAATTACCCAGGAATGTGCAATTTTAGTACATAGTCCGCAGCCAACTGGTCCAGGACACACAAGCCTGCACATGGTTTCCTACTGATGCCTTTTCATTCAAAGACCCATTTGTCTTGAGAATGTTTTTGAACTTCAAGGTTAAAAAAAATACTGGAACTTCCTTGCTCCTCTGGATCTTGCCTCAAAATTATTATTTCATCTGTTAAAAACACTTAATTCCCTGATGGGGGGATACTAGCATAAGTCAGAAAAAAATAATCTCCTATGTATATCACATAGAGGAGTACCTGCACAGTTACAGCTAAGGTGTGGGAGCAGTTAAATTAGGCAGATGATGCAAGATTAAACTGTGCCCACCAGGTTACCAACAGACTCCACTCCCACCTAATACTTCCTTAAACCTTCCCCAAAACTAGTAAGGGTTTAACTAGACAGGGCTTTGCATGAATTTATATGTAAGACACCCTACCAAGAGACTAATGCTAACCGTAACGCATTGCAACTGGTAAAGGCTCATGATACCGCTTCGCTGTCCAAGTGAGGACAGTGGCTTTTGTACAAGTTGTCCCACCTTGGTGGCTGTCACCGCTGTGGTCAGGGTTGCGTTCTTGGAAGAGGAACCATTGGAGCTTGCTGGTGATGTCTGAGCTGCCACAGATTTACTGTTTGCACTGTTTGCACCATTGGCTGCACTGGCTGAGTGGGAAAAAGTGAATTTGAATCCCCCAGCTGAAGTCCTTTTTGGAAGATTCTCTTTGTCTTCGCTCTCCTTAGCTGAGGGACAAAAAATTTCATACTTAAGCATTGTCTGTACACCACAGAGTACAATCCACATCACAGCATAATCACAAGGCAAAAGCTGCCTTTTTAAAATGTTAATTCAGTTTAAATCACCAGCTCTCCTCCTGACCTCATGCAAAACATGCCAGCATTCACAGAGAGAATGGCACAGGTGCTCACTCAGTGCACACAAATACATACAAAGTTTTGCTTTCGAATGTCATTTACAACTAGATGCACACTTGGAGTAATTTCAGTCATTATTTTAATCCTAAACTAGCTTGTAAAGACATGTCAGTAACTCATCATTGAATTACATGGAGTACCCTGCCTCCTGCTTACGACAGAGACCAAAAGCAACCGGTTTGTTCACAAGATAACTCCACTTATCTGCCATAGAGGAGTTCAGTGCTGACAAGCTGACACTGAATAAGTACCTTTTTTATTTTCCATAAATTTTTCATAGCTATCTGGAAAATCATCCTCCTGCTTTGACTTCTCAACTGGAGGTACAACAGCTTCACCTTCTTCCTCTTCATCTTCATTGAACCACATTTCCTCATCCTCCTCTAAGGCTCTTGCGTCTCTGCGAAATCTATTGCTACGCAATATAGATGGAACACTGTAAGAGACGCAGAACAAGCGATTCAGGGTTTTGCCTGCAGTTTCAGCCTCAGCCATGATCAGAAACGGCTTCTCATGCTTTAGAATGAATCCAGCACATTTGAGAAGGCAGCCCAGCTCCGTCCCCGGTTCTACTGTCAACATTAGCTTCCCCAAAGCCCCAGCTGACAATACGTCAGACTGAATCCTAACTCTGAATAACAGAAGAAGATTCTGCTCTTCATAAGCTGGTAGTTTTCTGAACGTAACATTTAATATACTGACAAATATGAACTGTACTACAGCAGGCCACAAGGAAAGCCAGTTGGGGTCTACTGTAATTGAAGAAGTTTTTCCACATGAATGAAAACCAACCCCAATCCCAGCCTTCTTTTTCTGCCTTCTAAGAAAGAAAAAAAAACAAAAACAAACCACCTGCAGTAAGAAGAGACTACCCACTGGCATTCAATAAAAGCCTCAGACTACATAAACTAGGTTGTACCTGTTCAGTTTCTGGTTCTGTCGGTCTTTTTCTTGCTCGTATTTTGTCTTCAATCCCTTGAATGTCTGAACATATTCAATAGATTCAAGTGCATTATAAAAGTTTTCAACTATATGTGCAATAAGGGACTTAATATCTTCCTGCGTAAGAACAAAACAGTATTTCAGTCTCCAATATTAAGACGCAGAAGTTCATAAAGCTTTAGAGTTCAGTTTTAGAAGGTACTGACTCATTGTCTAGAGTCAAAACATGATTGTAAAGAATGAATATGAAGTCATCAGATTTTTCTTTAATTAACTTTTACACAGACTTACACATAAATAGAGCCGACACTCACTCTGTGATGGGACAATCAAGTAAAACAAGCACGAAGCAGTTACTGGCTCCTTTCTGTTTGGATATTTATCTATGGGATTTTAAATTTGTGATTTTAAGTAGTAATATGCTATTTCAAGGGAGAGATTTACATTTTGTATTTCTACCCGAGATGCCACATACGTGTAGGAGCTGAAGAAGCTGCTGAACTTACCACTCTGATGAATTCGAACAGTTCAATCACAGCAGAGTTGAGCAGATTGTACCTAGTTCCATTATCCAACAGAGCATTTATAACGGGTTCAAACAGGTTTCCCTTGGTGATATAACGGTTATAAAATTCATCTTTTAGGCCAATTATTCTCCTCATAAAGCGAAGAGCACCTATATAAAGAAAGAAATGCAAGAATTGAATAGCTACATGTCAGAGTTCCAATCTGCTTCTCTTGGAAAGAACTGAAAAAAACTGATGTTACTGAGGAGAAGATGCACCCCCACACCAAGAATGTTAAAAGCACTTTCTGGAAGTTCAGAAGAAATGGTTGCTGCCAGGTAACCTTTCTTTCATTCTTTGGCTTTCCTGGGTATTTGAATGTGATCAGAGTCTGTTAATGTCTTTTTTAAACACAGCAGCAATAAACTTTAGTACATGTGAAGTTAAATTAGCTCATTACATGTTCACCTCCCAGAACCAGCCTCTCTCTACTTTTTAAATACCACAGTTCACAAAATTTCATTCACTGTCCAGAAAGAGCACTAGATTTATGATGTTATTAAGAAATGACAGTATTTCCATTTAAATGAGATAAGACAGCTGATCACAAATGATCCTTACTGTTATAAAAACTTGAAAGGATCACTGTGGACTTCAAAAGATACAATTCTTCTCCCATCATAAACTGCATTGGTCTATATTAACAGACATCTGCTACATTTTTTTTCAAAATTACTCAACAGCTAGTCTGTAATAAATAGGAAACTAACATGAATTTTGGATTTAAGTTACTCTTGTACTCATACACATTCCACACAGAGAAGAGAAAAGCCTCAAAGGAAATCACAACAGCTCCATACTTACACAAGGCCAGAAACGTGTGTTTTGAATTCATCAAGACCAGTACTCTTCTTAGCAAATCTTTGTTCATAATGTAATTCTTGATGTGATATGTGTGGTGTTCCACACAAAAAGTAAGCAGCTCCAAAATTAAGGCAAGCAGCTGTGCCGTTTGATAATTATCTACAAGAAAAATTAATGCCTTGAGTTATACCAAAAACCTAAAAATAGTACTGTCACGCACCAGATCATCACCAAGCTCAGCTGCTATCACAGTTCCCAACATGTGTTTACAGGCACACTGGATTGCTTCAGGAAGCGGGATGCTGGGTCAGAACAAAACACCACCACAAATTTGGCTTTTTTTTTTTTTTTTTTT
>VZTO01020854.1:0-11534 GCA_013400615.1 Syrrhaptes paradoxus
AGAGTTACCCCAGGATCTGCAGCTTCTGCCTTCCTGAGTTATGTGTCTCCACCTCGACGCAGTATTTAGTCACTTTTCTGCTCTAATTGGATTCTTTGGGTCTTTCTGTCCTTTCTGTCACCGTCATTCCTTCTACCCTGTGGCAGGACTGTTCTGCATCTCACTGCGCTCCGTGACGGGCTCTCCCTTTAGCTTCTGCTGTGCAATGAAAAAAAAAAAAAAAAAAAGAAAAAAAAACCACAAACAAACAAAAAAGCAAAAAAAAAATCCCCCAAAAGCCCCCAAAAACCAGGAATTCAATCATACGCATTCTGGGGCCTGAAAATCCTTGAAGCTGGGAAAAAAACCCACTTTTGGAGACTCAGTGCTTTGGGTTCCCCCTTTCTGCTCCTCTACCAGCCGAGCAGAGCCCCAGCTCCAGCGTCACGGAGGTTCTGAAGCAGCTGAGCTTCGCTGCGGTTCCCGCGGGGTAACGGTGGCGGGTGGGGGGGGTCTCTTTCTTCTTCACGCTGATGTATTGCATGAAAAATCCGAATAAATAGCTGATACCTGCACCGACCGCTGCCATCCTTCATCCGTGCGTCTCGTGTCTACCTGGCAGGAGGGTGGCTCAGTTCACGTCGGGCGTTCCTCCTAGTTCCAGCCACCTCACCCAGACAGGAGCCACCAAAAATCCCACTAAATCCCCCCTACTAGGTGTCTAGGAGCCTCCCAAACTCTGATCTGGGCACACGCTGGGATCTCAGACCCGCTGGGGATGCGCGGATGTGCCCGTGGGCTCCGGCTTTCCCAGCAGACCCACCGGAGAGCCACCAGCACAAAACCACGCAGACGCACATTTTCCCCGGCCACACGTATCCATCTGCCTTTTTCCCTGGATTTCCCCACACCCAGGATCACTCCTTGATCCTACGGCAGCAGAAAAGGCACCAGATCCCGCCCGCAGTGCACGAGGCTGGAGATGGAGACATCCGCGACCCTCCCTGGAAAAAAAAAATAAAATTTATTCACTTTTTTTTCCCTCAGCAGCAGATGGAGCTGCAATTTTGCAAGAAGGCAGAAAGACAGACGCGAGGATACCCCCAACACCATCTGTGCCTTGCTCTCACGTTGGCTGGGAACGGGGTCAGCCAGGAGGAACGATGGCATCTCGGGGCCACCAGAGCCCGATGCAGCCCCAGGGGCAGCACCCAGAGCTCCTCACCCCGGCCACCAGCTTGTGACGTTCGGGAGCTGGTGCCGGAAGGGTCTGTCCCAGCCAGGGACGGGTGGGTGGGCGCAGGGGGCGATGCTCTGAGCGATGTCCCCTTGGTGCGTGTGACGGTCTCGGTGACAAGCATATGGCGGCACAGATGGGCTGTCTGCAAGCGGGGCCAGGGGCGCGACTGCAAACACAGGCACGGCAGCAAAGGAACAGAAACCTCCCGAAATCCCCGCCGCAGCCGGGACGGGGCCGGATCACAACCCGCCCGGGGGGAGTTGCTCTGGCAAAGGGCAAAAATCCCACCCAGCCCTCCGAGCAGCTGAGATTTGGGGGCTGAAGGAGCACAAAGAGCAGGTGGAAGGTGCAAAACCCAGAGAAAAGCAGCAAGTTTCCCACCCTCAGCTCCCAGGCTGGGATAAGGGGGCGAGGAAGTACTTTGTCCCCAAAAATGGGGGAAAAAAAAGGATATTGGGGCAAGAAAGGAGAGATTTGGGAGGGTTGTGCCCCCGATTTGCTGCATTTCTCCTGCTCTATGCCTTGGAAGGGACCAAACCAGCACCTCCAGGGACAAATCCTGGCTTCCAGCACAGCACCCCAAGCCCAGCACCCCAGTCTCAGGGTTGCCTTGCCCCATAGACAGTGGGGTGGGGGGCAGCTGCCCCTTTTCCAAAGGGATAATGGTCCGGAGGTGTTCTCAGCAGAGTTCGGGGGGTGGGGGGGGCAGGATGGATGGTCCCCAGCTGTGCTCAGCCCCAGCTTCGTGCTCCCTGCCCAGATCTCACCGTAGCAAGAAAAAAGGTTGAGGATGCTCCAGGTAGCAGCAGGACGGCTCTGGGACAGGGGGGGCTTAGCCCCAAGCCTGGGGGAAAAAAAAAAAAACAAAAAAAAAAAAGCCACAAAGGAATGAGCAGCAAAGGACCAAGGGGGGAAAAAAAGTTGAAAAAAAAAGAGAAAATAAAAGTGTCAAGAAGCTTAAAGTATAAAACCCAGGAGGGTAAAGGGAGCGAGGAGGGGCTCAGCGCGGGCACGCCCGGAGCCGCCGTTAGAGCCGCCGGTTGCCCAACGCCAGCCCAAGGGGCTGAGTCAGGGCTGCGCAGCCAAGGGCGGTGGCTGCGGGGTGAGGCTCAAACCACCCCGGCTGCAGCTTCGCCACTTCGCCTCGTGGCCTTGCCGAGGACAGAAGCCACCCCAGCACCCACCCAGCCATGGTGAGTGAGGGGGTCCCCGCGAGAGGGAGGGCAGGAGGGCGAGGGCAGAGTTTCCGAAGGCGAGACGGGAAATGAACCGGTGCCAAGGGCTGGGGTCTGGGCACGGGGAGGGGGTCTGGGCACGGGGAGGGGGTGCAGAGCCTGCGAGGGAGGGCTGAGGGTCCCCAGAGGTTGGAGGGGTGTAGGCGGGGGTATCCCCCCTTCCAGCAGCCCCTTGCTCCCTCCCCTCTTTTTCCCCCATTGATGCTTCCGAAGCCCATCACCCAGAGTCGGGGCTGCAGCTCTGCCTCCCCCCTCCCCAGCACCGGGATCTGGGGGTGCAGAGGAGCCCAGGACCCGCAGCTGGGGGTGGGAGGAACTCAGCTCCTCCGACATTAACCAAAAAAGGGCGAATTGAGCCCAAGGCAGGGCAGGATGCGGCAGGGGATGCTGAGGTTCTGCAGGGAGGGACCAGTTCCTCCCAGTGCCGGACTGGGGAAGGGGAAGAGCCCCCACATCCCGGTCATTCTGCCCCGTCTGTCCCCATGGGAGAAGTCCACAGCCCAGCCCCAGCTCCCTCCCCGCCCAGAGGGAACCAACTCCGCTCACATTTTTCCCCCATGACTCAGAGTTTCTCCTCTATCCCGGCAGGGCAGGGGGAGGGAGAGGGGGAAGCAGCCAAGTCATGCTGGAGAGCAGGGAAAAAATGAGTTTTCTGTGGTCGGTGGCATAAGCTCTTCCCCGTCCTCCGCTGGGAGCTGACGTGCCCCCAGGGGATTTTCCACCAGCCACTCCTCTGGGTCCTTCCCGCACTGTGCCAAAGCAGCAGAGAAATTAATACCCAAAAAAATGCAGATGGACGGGTTGGGTGGAGAGGACGCGTCGAGGAAATGGAGCAGAGGAGGGCCCTGGCAGCCCCGCTTTCCTGCAGGAACAGCGTCAGGTTGCTTTTCTGCAAGTTCCGAGCTCCCTGCAACACCCGTCTGAACTTGTTCTCGCTCCCGCAGCCCACGGAGACGGAACGCTGCATCGAGTCCTTGCTGGCCGTCTTCCAGCGGTACGCGGGGCGCGAAGGGAGCAACCTCACGCTCTCCAAAAAGGAGTTCGTGGCTTTCATGAACACCGAGCTGGCTGCCTTCACAAAGGTGAGCAAAACCCAACCCCAGCCCTCGCCCCCACGGGCACCGCGGCGCGGGCAAGGGGGAGAGTTTGCTCCCAGCAGGAGCCAGAGAGGGGCCTGGCAGAGAAATTCTGCACGAATTCTGCGTCTCCCTCCATCCCTCCCGCCTGGTTCCATACCTGGAGCTGGGGATTCGTCCAGGGGACATCTCTGTCTCGAGGTCGACATCAATTCCCATCTCTTTAGAATTTTTTTTTTTTTTTTCAGAATCAGAAGGACCCAGGTGTCGTGGACAGGATGATGAAGAAACTCGATTTGAACAGTGACGGGCAGCTGGATTTCCCCGAATTCCTGAACCTCATCGGGGGCATCGCGGTGGCCTGTCACGACAGCCTGCTCAAAGCCCCCGGCCCCTAGTCCGTGCCTGCCCCCGACACTCTGAACATTCCTGGACCAAGACCAAAGCTGGAAGCAACGTCCTCAAGCCGGGACCATCCCCATCCCTCATTTTTTATGTTTAAAATAAAAGGTTTCAAACCCTAGCGTAAGGCATGGTTTTATTTCGGCATCACGAGCGATGAGAAAATGAGTCCAGCCGCAGAAGGGGCAGGATTTTTAGGTCCCACCCTACCCACGCGCGTCCTCGTCCCCGTCCCTGCTGGAAACAAGGATCCACAGCAATCCTAAAGCGTACGACCACGCGGGGTGAATGCAGTGACACCAGCATGACCCAGAAGGGTAATCTGAGCACAAGCGACAGCAATTACACACTCACAATTAGCAAAAGCAGCTCCTGCTGGCATAAGAAATTATTTCCAGACTCCCGCCTCTATTTTCTGCAAATTTCAAAACCCTCCAAGTCTGTCAGGTTAAGGGTGGGGAGATGAAAAGAGGAAACTGAGTCTAATCTCTCCTATCTCAGACCAACCGAGCTGCCAAACAGGAAGATCAAGGCTGTCAGCTCCCTTTATTCATCAGAGAAGCTGAGCTTTTGGAGAAATGTTGCTAAGACAACACAACACAGAGTCAACACCAGCACACGGGTGCTGCGCTGCTCTCCCAGGGGAGCGGGGACGGGCTCGGTGCTGGCCTTGGTTCCGGACAGAGCCGCACGCCCGGGACAGCCGAGCTCGGCTCTTCCCGCTGGCCCGGCTGGTTTCTGAGCTCTTCTTTCAGGAGCCCAACGCTAAAGGGTGTCGGAGGCGGCTGCTGCCTCTCAAAAGGTTTCTGCAGCTGTGGGAACCGGGGCTCAGCAAGAGCCACCCTTTATCCTCCGGAAAATATTTGCCTTTCGACAGCGGTACACAAACACATCACGTCAGCTGGACTTGGAAACAGGACAAGTTGCTACTACGTGGAAGCAGAGTGTCACAGGTGTGGGGACAGCACAGGCAGGGCTACGGGGAAGGGACTAGAGCAGGAGCTGGAAGGGTGGGAGGGGAGTTTCCACGTCACGCTGGGGAACGGGACCGTTTCCCTGCGATCTCACACCTCCCGGGGCAGGCACGGCTCAGCGGAACTGGAGCGGGCTGATCCGCAGCCCGATGACATCTTTGCCGATCTCCGTCACCTGAGGAAGAAAAAGGGAAATGATTAAGGTGTAAAAGCAACTCAACAGCCCAACCCTGTACCCAGCATTCGGAGCCCAGACAGTTCTGGGGAACACAGGCTGTTGCTTGAGGGGATGTCAGTCCCTGAAGGTGGCACTTACGCCACAAAGAATTTCCCAATTCCCAACCTGCTCCCCCTCAGAAGTCCTCCAGCATCCACATCAACCCACAACCCCGTTTAAGGGGAGCAGGGGGGGTCTGCAGGAGGAGATTCAGGGTTTTCGTACCGTGGTGACGCGGCAGATCTGCCCATGGAACTCGGGGCTGTAGCACGCTCCGCTGAGCGGACACTTCTCCACGGGTTTGCCGCGGTAGATGGGGCGGTAAGAAGCGGCGCAGATGTCGAAGGGGTTGTGCATGTCGTAGTTGAGCTGGTAGGTGTCGGTGGGATTCTTCTCACACGCTGATAAGATCTTGCGGGTCTGCGAAAAGCAACGAGGGGAGCAGCTCAGAAACCACCCCAGCAGGGTCTGCCGCAGGAGATATTTCTGCGCCCCGCAGACGTACCTGCTGAGCCACCTCGGGCTTTGGACCCAGCTCCAGCAGCCGACGGGCAAACGTAGCAGCTGTCTTGAAGTTTTTGAGTTTGAAAAAGAGGTTGAGAGCGGTACGCAGCACCAAGATCATGTGGACGGGCTGCAGGTTGGAGTGGGTGAAATAAGCAGCCATCTGCAGGAGGGAGAAGGAAAGAAAATCGGGATAAAACACTACCAACCGCATGAAAAACTGGATGCTCTGAAAATGCTGCGAGAAAGCCCTCCCAGGCAATCCCTCCTCGAAAGGAGGAAATGGCAGAATTCAGGATTTCCAACCCCTTTATAAACCCTAAGGCTTCCCCCTCAGCTCCCTCTCAGTGAGGAAGAGTTTTCGTACCTCGCAGATTCGCTTCTGCTGCTCCAGAGTCTCTTTGGGCAGCTTCTTCCGCTCAATTTCCATCGAAAGTCCTACGATATACTCCCGGCAAATAGCGATCAGCTGCTGGGCCTTTCGGAGAGGGAGACGAGGGTTAGGAACCTGGCCTCCTGCCCCACGGGCAGGCAGACAACGGACCGAGGAGGTCGTGTCTCACCTCGGCGATCTCCTGCTTGTTGTCCACCACCAGCAAGGGCACGCTGAGCAAGATGGAGCGGAACTTCTCCACGGCTTCCTCGAATTTGCCAGCTGTAGTAAGCTGGTAGCAAAGCTGCAGGCGCTGGATCAGGTCGTTGAGTTTCAGTCCCACGGCAGGGAGGGCGTTCTTCAAACCAGCTTCCTTCCTGGGGGGACCAGAGAGGGGCCGGGGGTACAAACAGGACCGCTGCAGAGGCCAGCGGGATCACAAATACTCTCAGCTCGACTGCAACCGGTCAGAAATGTTTTGACCTAGGGCCACGCTGGTTTTCTCGGCCATTAGCTTAGCACAAAAGACATCTGCGCTCCCACAGTTCTGCCACCTGCAATGCCCAGTTCTCTCTGGGGCTGGGAAGTCCAGCTCATTTTTCTCCAGCAGTTTCCAGTGTAAAAACACACCCCTGGCTCTCTAGATGCCTCAGAGCAGCTTTGTCAGAGGCAGAGCATTGAAAACGCAGCATCCCAACTGCCTCACCGGGGGTTTAGTCTCTAAAAAAAACCACGAAACAGCTACAAAAAACCCCACCAAGGACAGAACGCTCCCTGTTCATAGTCAGCGAACAGGAACGATCCTCCCTTCATAACAGAATCGCTGTCGAGGGGTGTGGGAGGTACACGGCAGAAGGAGAAAAGCCCAGGAAAGGAACGGATCCAGCCGCTTACCAGTTGCGGTGTGGGTATCCGTACATGGCGGGCAGAGACGGCAGGGCTTGGAAGGTTGTACGGCCACGGGCGTAGGTCTGCAGGAAGAGCTGCTTGTAGGGGCCAAAGTTTATTACTCCCACCTGGTCGTGCAGGAGCTGAAAAAGAAACATCAATCTGCTGAGCAAACGTTCTCCAGGGCTGTCAAAAGGCTGCAGCACCAAAGGATGCAAAACAGAGCTTCCAAGTGGATAAGAGACAAAACCACATGGGGACAAGGGCACAATTTTTCCCTTGAAACTCCAAGGGGAACTTACTCTCATCGCTGTCTCAAAGGAGCCTGCCAGAATGTGGTCAACAGGAAGCTGTGAATTGTTACACCACACCTACAAGGAGGGAAAATACAGAGGAATGGCACACAGGCACACGTTTGTCGTACCCACCCACCCTTAACACGTTCCTACATTGTGCTCAAAGATGGGCGTTCACAAGAAGGTCTGAATCCACAAAAAGAAGGGCCAAAGTAGAAAATTTCTGAGGAAGACAATGAAAGACCAGTGTCGTCACCTGAGCTGGGCTGGTGCCTTTGGTGGGTGGCACAAAGAATCCATCCTCCGCTGCTCCTGCTGGCCCAGCCGGAACGTCCTGGGGGAACACACAGAGCAGTGAGCAGCGTGGAAGTTTCCAGCACCCAGATGAAATCACAGCTGGCCACAGCCATAGTGAGCAAGGCTCTGAAGAAGCCCAGGACCCATTTTCCCCACCACCATCACCACAAGCTGTCATTGTTTTCCCAAGTCACTACAACTGGGCTACTTAAGAAGCCTCCAGAAGCCTCCTACCAGTTCAGGGGGAAGATCCAAATCTTCTTCAACTTCCCATCCACCTCCTTCCTCCTGGCCTTTACCTACACCTTCCTCTCCAAAGCCTTCTCCAGCATCCACAAAGCCATCTGCATGGAGGGGACAGGGAGGGAAATACTCAGAGCTCTTACACAGACACGTATTTAGACTTCTGCAAGAAAAACTCGTGGATTCACCCACCTTCATCCAGCTGCAGCTCTGCATCTTCTCCCCAGCCTTCAGTGCCAACAGTGTCGATATCGATATCAGCAGCCAAGGCACCCCCTTTGCCTACAACAAGAGGAGGATCCTTCATTTACTCAGAGGAGGATCCTTCATCTACCCAGAGCAGGATCCTTCACCTACTCAGAGGAGGATCCTTCACCTACTCATCCCTGAGCGGGTCAGGTGTTGAGCAAAGAATTAGGCTCAGCCAGCACGCTCCCCTCCAATTGCCAAGTCCCATCTTGTGCTAAAAGGCCAAAGATTTGCAAAATTTGCCAAAGATGGTGTAAATGCACAGCTGGATTCCAACCTCTGCCAATCACACACAACAGATCTGAGGTGAACAGCAACAGCTCCGGAGCCCCAGAGACAAACATCCCAGCACATCCCAGCCCAAAGCAGCACCTTTGCTGGCAATTGTTCCCTCGAAGAACCCCTTGGAGACGGTCAGCAACGGCCAGTTGGTATCCAGAGGCATGACCGGAGCAGGAGGCTGCAGGAGTTTCGCGTTGCGATCGATGTCTGGAATCTGAGCAGAGAGGAGCAGCGAACACTTAAAGGCCACGTAAGGAAAACCCCGTTCTTTGACCCGCCCGTCGCCAAGCGGCACCGTCCCCAGCAGTGACGGGGATGGAGACGGTTCCTCCCTGCCCGAGAGGAGCTGCCGAGCCAGTCACGCCAACACCAGATCCCAGCGTCACCTCCTTCCCAAACTCTAGAGCTCTTGTAAAGAAGTAGGAAGTTTGCTAACCGTTTCCTTTTCAGGATCAAAAGTTTCCTTCAGGCTTTCAGCTTCCTCGTCCAGACCGTGAGTTGCAGCCGTGAGATAGGCCAAGGACTCTGAAATGAGAGAGAACTGACTGTCTTCATCACCCAGAGAAACACAACTTCTCACACCAGCACGTACGGCCACATAGACACAAAAGAAAAATTATCAGCAGCAGAATTACACCTTTAGGGGTGTCACTGGAACGTGCAGGCGATTTTTATATGTGCTCCAGTTGATTCAATTTTTCAGGCAAGGGATTACGCTGATCTGCCTCCAGAAATTACTGTTCATCCCCACAAACTCCCCAGCCCACGAGGACAAACGTTCGTCTGATGTTACTCACTCTGCCCGCAGTTCTTGAGGATCCTCACTCTCTCGGCCACGTCTCCTAGATACAGCGCGTTCTGGTAGTGGCCGCTCATATCTTTACGGATCTCAGCTAAATGAAAAGAAAAAAAATCACGATAGCTTTGCTGTTCTCAACCTCCACCGTGATGCTGCTCGTTCCCTCCGACCCTCTTTTTCTCGTTCCTTTTTGCCACCATCCCAGCACTCACCTATCTTCATCATCTTCCTGAGCTTCTCCAGATTGCCGGTGATGAGATAGAGGAAGGAGAGTTTATCAAAGTTCTTGGTGCGCTGGTAACACATCTCCACGATCTGGTGATTTCCCTGCAGCAACGCCACTTCTCCTAGTTTCTCCCAACAATTTTTGTCATCCAGAGCCTTGGCTGCTTCCAGAGCAATCTAGCAAGAGAATTTACATGGTTACAAGGGTTTTGCAGAAATCGGGTCGTCTCTGCAGGCTTCTGCTGGTAACAGAAAGCCTGGGATTACAAGGATCACGGCACTAATCATTCCCCAAACTGAGGACTTGCACCTTAGCAGAGCTGCTGTCATTCTAAACTCCATCACTCTCAACTATTACTTCTTCCCAATACTCCTCCTCCTTGCAGCAAAAAGTAGGGTTTGCAAACTGCGGGGGGTTAACCTTGGCTGGACGCCAGGTGCCCACCAGGCCCCTCTATCACTCCCTCCTTCAGCAAAATAAGATGAAAAACTTGTTTAACTAAAGCAAAAGCCAAGGCTACGAGCAGAAGTAAAAGGAAAACAAAGATTTTATTCTCTCCTTCCCATCAGCAAACAATGTCCGGGCACTTCCCGGGAAGTAGGGCTTCAATATGTGTCGTGGTTGCTCCCAGAGACAAACATATCAACAAATGCTCCCCTCCACCTCTCTTCTCTTGGCTTTTATTGCTGAGCTGACATCATACAGTGTGGAATAGCCCCGTGGCCAATCTGGGGCAGCTGTCCTGGCTCTGTCCCCTCNTACGAGCAGAAGTAAAAGGAAAACAAAGATTTTATTCTCTCCTTCCCATCAGCAAACAATGTCCGGCCACTTCCCAGGAAGTAGGGCTTCAATATGTGTCGTGGTTGCTCCCAGAGACAAACATAACAACAAATGCTCCCCTCCGCCTCTCTTCTCTTGGCTTTCATTGCTGCGCTGACATCATACGGTGTGGAATAGCCCCGTGGCCAATCTGGGGCAGCTGTCCTGGCTCTGTCCCCTCCCAAGACGGGGAAATTAATTGATGCTGTGTGAGCACTGCTACGGGGAAATTAACTCCATCTCAGCCAGACCCATACACGTGATGCCCCAAAGGACATGTCTTTCTCACAGCACCAGCTGCCACCTCACCTCAATGTTGCCACACTCCAGCGCCAGGCTGAAACGGGTCTTCTCATCCTTGACAAAGTGCAGGGCCACCTCCGGGTAGCCTTTTTTCTGCAGGTAGGCGATGATGGACTGGCCAACAAGCTTCGCGTTCCTCACCATGTGCAACACCTGGAAAGAAAAAGCCCAGGCACTGAAGCTGACACCACTTGGAAGGAATTTTCCTACACCCTCACGCCATGGTTGAGGAAGAGCGGAAAATTTCTCATGCCACCTCACCTCATCGTACTTTCTGTTGATCAAAGCCAGCTTGAATTTGAATTCTGTGGGATCGATAGTGAGGACCCTGGGGCGGCACTCTCTGTCCAGGCAGTACACGTTGTTCCCCTTCACGCGGGTAACGTAGATCGGCAGGTCGAGGGTGCGGATAATTCCATGGTCCCTGTGCCAACACACAGCACGCGTGTGACACACACGTCACACAACACATCTGGATGATCACATCCCCGCCCTCAAAGGAGGCCCAACACTCTGGACGTTATTTTAGCCTGGATTATAAAAGCAAGCCCCAGTCTGATGAGCACCCACTGCACAGTGTAAACAACCGAACACGAGTATTCAGCTCTAGCCGTCTTTGGGGACGTCCACACTGGAATAAAAGCGGCGTTTCACCCAGCTTTGACATCTGCCGAAAAAACCTCACGCTATTCTGCACAAGGCCCACCAGTTTGAGGACTGGGTGCACGGCTCCCAGACTCACCCGGTGGTGACGGCGTATTTGATGTGATTGCTGGTGGTATAGATGAAAACGCCGCTTTCATCCCAGGCACCGCTCTTGACGCGGATGTTTTCATGGATGTTACACAGGGATTCCAGCTTTCTGTTGCAGATCATGATGGCTGGAGAGGAAAGCCAAAAGAATTAAAGCAACGGAACACACTACTGTTAAACATCTGCTGCTGAATTACAGCATCTCCCTTCCACAGTCCCAGGAACAGGGACATCTGAAGAGTCAGACACCATGGAGATGATGGCAAACACAATAAAACTGTCACCATCTGCCTTTGTTTTATGGAAGAGATGAGCGGGATCATGTTGAGAAGCAGAATCATAGAATCATCGAATCCTTAAGGCTGGACAAGACCTCAAG
>VZTO01020855.1:0-12446 GCA_013400615.1 Syrrhaptes paradoxus
CTGCTCCCGGTGTCCTGCCCGCCGCACGCAGCAGAGCTCGGGGGACAGGAGGGAGGGATGACCCCTGAGCATGTGTCTGATCCATTTGGAAACCCGTGATCGCACCAGTGATGGCAATTATGATGCTAAGCCAGAGGAAAAAAAAAAGTGTAGCAACACAGTAGAGAAGTGAACAAAACAGAAGTTTTCTGTCCTTGGGGTAGGGAAGGAAGCCTCTCTCTCGGCAGGCACCCCAACAGACGTTTCATAGAAGGATAACAGCAGTGTGTGCCTGTGGGGGGGACGCTGGTGTCCCTGCTGCCGTGCTCAGGGACACGTTATACCCGCGGATCCTCAGCACATCACCTCTGCCGAGGACTGAGCAACGCCAGCGCTTGTACGGCCAACAGCGTTCCTGGGTTTAATTCCACCCCTGTCCTCATGGGGAGGCAGCCAGTCACCCTCCCCGTGTGCAAACCAACGTCACAGTGACAGGGTCTGAGTGTCACCAACAGCTTCTCACTCCCACACACAGACACATCAGTGGTCTGGTGGGTGGTGTGGGATGGTCACGTCTGTGCATTTGTGAAGGGGAAGGGGCTTGGGCAGTGGCGGTACGGGGTGGCAGAGTCCTTCGGGGTACAGGAGGGGCACATTCTGCGATAACTAACACCACCAAGAGACGTCAGCTCATGCTGGGGGTCAGGAGCTTCTGCTGAGTGAGACGGTGCACGGACGGGGAACAGCACGGGGCTCCCCTCTGCGGCACGTCCCACCCGCCACTGGTGTACGCGGCCGTAAGCAGCCGAGATCGCTGCGGCTGGAACCGTTGTACCTCTTCCACTGGTCACGGCACACAAAGGCTCTCTCATCTCAAGCAGTTCATGGCCCTTGCATCTCTCCCCAGCTGCAGCTGTGTCTGGCACCAGCCGTTATTTTGTTTTCTTGTTTTTCTGACCACACGTTGAGTCAGAAGGGAGCCCTTTGGTGGGCAGGGAGCAGTGACAGGGTGCTCGGCCCTAAGCCCAGGGACGCAGAGGCGCGTCCCCTGAGCGGTACAGCCAAATGTGAACTGATACCATCTGCTCCCCCGGAATGCAGGCGCTGGAGTCCATCCGCCTGGGAGCTGCGTGCGGGGCTCCGCTCTCCTTGTGCTCCTTCTGCAGCGTACGGACGGACTCACAGCACAGCGGCAAGGAGCGACTGATACCCGTCACCGCTGGGTCCCGCGGTCAGAGCCAACCTCACTGTCAGGTCACAAGCAGGAGCGACGGTGTAGAGGCTCCGGGCCCCTTCCTTCACAGAAAGGACCACCCCAGCAGCTGAGGGGCCATTCTCATCGTTTATCTGGAGACAGGTTCAGTTTTGTGCACTGGAAGCAGCCCAGAACACCCCTGCCCCAGCCCACGGCTGCGTCTGTTGGGGATCAGCCCCCAGGACACGTGGCTGCCCCGGCGGCTGCAGCGCGGTCTGACACCCCGTCAGCGCAGGACAGGCCTGAGCCCAGCCTGAGAGAGCAGATGGATGAAGCATGTGTATATTTTCCATTTCACAAATCCTGCCCCACAGCCTGTGACCTCCAGCGCAGTTACAGCCACCTTTGGACACGTACCCGTGGCCCTTGTTTGCCAAATCAGGGACCGGGCTGCAGCCGAGGTCCTCGTGTCACAGCAGCAGCCAGCACAGCTCGCTGCAGGAATTCTCCAGCTCCTGTCCCTCCCGCCCGCTGTCATCCCGGTGTTCCCATGGGATTCACCATTCCCAAAGAACTCGGTGTGAGATTACATCCTGCGTTTATAATAATAAACGTTAAACTAACTTCAGTTGATTGGTCTTGTTTAGTTAAACCTGCAAGGAACAAATAACTAATTCATAGTCCAAAAATCCTGAACTATTGAGTCTCTTTGTTAGGCCCATACAATTCCGGGTGAAGGAAAAAGCACACACCCAAGCCGCTGCGCTGTGAACACCACACTGGCATTTATAGATCTACGTTCTGTCTCCAGCTTCTCCAAGCTGTATCAAGAGCAGCACGCCTGGCTCACTCCCCTCCCTGTCACCAACGGGAACACCCTGTGTTCGCTCCGGGTTGGCAGAGGCTTCCCAGGGTGAGGGTCCTGCTCACTGCTCTGTGTCTCCAGAGCTCAGGGCTCACCCCTTCCTGTACCCCCAGGTTCTGGTCACGACTTTGGCAGCGTGGAAGAACCGAGCCTTCAGCCCAGCAGGAGCTCTGCACCCCTGCTCCAGGCGCATTCGCCCCAGCGTGCCCAAACAACTGCTGCGGGTCACAAGACAAGACACAACTGTTCTTCCCTCTTTATTGACCGACGGATTCTCAGGCAGATCTGTTAATTACACTGTTAAATAATAGTTAAAAACAAACCAAGGCCAGGAGTTTGAAGTGAAGTATCTAAACTGAAGCAGAAATTGGGAAGGAACTGGTGGGAGAAGCTGGGCCGGGGTCTCCACTTCCGTATCCCTGCAGCTCGGACACCCTAGGTGCCATTGCCGCGACCCCAGACCGGGAGATTCCAAGGCCTGGCTCAGGTGGGACATCATCTAAATACGGAAATCGTTGCCCAAATGCAGCCAGATCAGGAGAGGAGAGATCTGTCCAGATAGAGAGGTGCAAGGCAAGTCGAAGGGAAGCAGCATTGCAGCAATCCTAGAACACAGCCGGAGATAGCAGCAGAGTCCCATTCCAGTCGCAGACGGGCGAGTCGCGTCGGCCACTGTCAGTCTCCATGGAGAGCACCCGACCGACCGCTCGGAGCTCACACGTTGTGGGTCTTTTTGGTGAGCTGCGGATCCTCATCCACCAGCTTTGACTTGAGATGTTCCTTGTAGGCGAGGATATCGCCTTGCCACTTTGTGATTGTCTGCTTCTCACAGACCCAGATCTCCTGCGCAACCTGGAAGCATGCACACGGGGAGGAGGAGGAGAGGGTTACAGCACAGCATCTTATCATTTCACCAAAATTATAAAAACAACCAAAATCTACTCTCCGAAGTCTGGTAAGAAGAGTTTAACTTTCACGCTTCAACTTCCAAAGAAAGATATCGGCAGTGAAACATCTTACCTGGTGTCTGCATCATACAAGATTTTAGAGGTAAAAATCTTTGACCCCTCAACGTTTCTTTTTTTTTTTTTTTTTTTTTGTTCATTGACTAAGAAGGAAAGGCTCTCCTGCTAAATTGGGAATTGAAGAAGAAAAAAAAAAAGGTAGTTCTTGACCTGAGCTACTTGGATATAACACACTGAAAAATAAAATTACAGCTGAACTTGCAGACAAAGCTACAGCTGATAGATCAGCACTTGACACGAGTGTGCATGGGGTGCAAGTTCCTTCACCTGCAGACTGAGAGATAAAAAACTGTGCTAGAACTACTCCGGTATGATTTTTAAAAATCTTGTTAAGGCCTCCACAGTGTGTCATGATTTCCATTTAACTTATTCTTCACTTCTAGAGTTTTGGTTTTGTGGGGTTTTTTTGTTGTTATATTTTCTTTCAAGTACCTAAGGTTTTCCCAGGCTAGCTCAGTAATGGTTTCACATGGACATGACAAGGGAATCGTGTCCAGTGCTCTTTTTTCACTCACACATCTTTCTGGGATGAGCAAGAGCCAATCAGCTGAAAATACCTTGTTTTAATTACTTAAAGTGTTAGGAAGGTGCTGTGACAAAATTCCCTACTTTTCTTACCTGTTGGATGAGTCTGAAGTCGTGGCTGACGAGCATCATTCCTCCTTCAAACTCATTGATCGCGTCTGCCAGAGCATCGATGGTTTCTATGTCCAGGTGGTTGGTGGGCTCATCCAGGAAGAGCATGTGGGGGTTCTGCCAGGCCAGCCACGCAAAGCACACGCGGCACTTCTGCCCGTCCGAGAGGTTCCGAATGGGGCTCACCTGGAAACAGACCCTGCTCGCAGCTCTGCGGGGAAACCCACAGCCTGCCACCCTGACCACAAACTATCACACCTCACGCTGTGCTCCCAGCAGCTACAGCACACGAGAGGACAAAGCTTGGTCAGTCTTACACCTGGACTCATCTCTCACCAGCAGAACAACGGAATTCCAAGGGCTTCCGAAGGAGTGTCCCCAGCAAGACCCAGCTTGTGTCACAGGTTCCAAGGGACAGTTAACCTAGGTCTGACTGTGCATGGCACAGCCACAAATCAATGCTGAACTGCAGTGACGGGGACAACTCCCATCACACATGTGACACACGGGAGCATCCCACGTTTAGGCTTCGAGCACCACTGGTGGTCCCCCTCTCGTTTGAACCAAGCGGACCCCACTCCCGGTTGAGAACGTGTTCTAACATTTCTGCCTCGTATTCATCTCAGAAATAAGAGATCAGCAAACTAGTTCAAGTTACAAGTAAAATATGCTCAAGTCTAGCACTATGCCAGAACTTGTCTTCTCTTCACCCGCTTTCTGAGGGGGTCACGCACTCCAACCCATATACTGCTGCAATGCAAACAAAGTTCCTATGAGCCATGAGGTTTTGTTTTCTCCAATTTAAAAAAGTATATTTTGGAAAAATATTTTGATGCTGTGGTGTGCCATGCTACATACCACATCGCACTATCAGACACCAGTACAGCAACAGAAGATGCAGCAGCTCTCACTTCCCTAATGAGCAACAAGCAAACCTCAACAGCTCGCGCTTACCTGCTGCTTCCCTGTCAGGCCATACCGGCCAATGATTTTTCTCATCTCCTCCTTCTCCTTGATCTCTGGGTAGCATTTCAGCATGTACTCCAGGGGCGAGAGGTCTAAATCCAACTGCTCTTGCAAGTGCTGACAGAGAAGAAAAGCCAGCTTCAGGCTGTGCAGACCACCCGCTCCATGGCCAAAAGGACTTCCCCCCTCACATCCCCCTGGTACGGGCCAGGCAGCAGAACACGAGAGCCAACAACCCCACTCCCAGCACAGCCGCTGTGCTGAGCTACTGGGGAAGGAGTCTCCATGTCGGGAGCAGGAGCCCTGCTTCAGGACAGCAGAGTGTCCACCGCCAAACGCAGGGCAACCCCCTCCCCACAGGAGCCCAGCAAGCCTCTTTTCAGGGTAAGAACGTTTGCTAGAGCCCATCCAGCCAACTGCACAGTTCCTCCTCCCCCTCTAGGCACAGAAGGGCAGCAGCGGGAGAGGCCTTAGCAGCAGACACAGAGGGGCAAGCTTGCTCGTTCCGGACAGCTTTTCCTCAGCATTTCGTGTCCCCGGTGGCTGCTGTAGGGAGTACCTGGTGGTATCTACCGATCTTCACATGCGAGTGCTTCCGAATCATCCCATCTGTGGGCAGCAGCTAGAAAGGGAAGACAAAAGCATTTCACCAGGAAATCCTTCCTTTTGCTGTATGCCAGAAATACAGAATCCAGCCATCTCTGCTCTGGCACAGAGGAGGCAGCCTGAACAGACAACATGAGAGAAAAAGCCCTTCATTGCAACAAGACCTTAGGATTTCCAAGGCCTGATTGGGGTGCTCTGGCAAATAAAAGCAGCTTAGCTGAAGACTACCCCGAGAATAAGGGTCCAGAACAGAGCAGACAATGCAGGAAGCATACCTCTCCCGTGAGCAGTTTCAGCAGTGTTGACTTTCCGGCTCCATTGGGTCCAACGAGAGCGACACGGGTATCCAGGTCAATCCCAAACTCCAGGTTATTATAGATCCACGGCTGCAAACCACAAAAATCACGACACATATTATGCCTTTCCACTACTACCCAGAACCGCCACGCTGCACCTGTAACACTGTCCTCAGCAGACTGAGCATTAACGCTGCCAAGAAGCTTGATCCACTAGTCATTCTCTGCAGCCTGATCAGAAAGCTTAGCCAAAGCCTCACGCTCCCAAACAAGGCAGGGATACAAGTGATCTCCATTCAACCCATGGTGCTCCCCATACTCACCCCATCCTTGGTGTATTTGAAGCTGACATTCTGCACCATGATGACTGGAGGGGGGATTTTCCCACAGGGCGGGAAATAAAATGACAAAGTCTGTTAACACAGAACATCCACTTGTTAGACACCCTGGAGCACAAAACAACCCAGTTATTCCAATATAACCATGCCTCACTACCAACATCATCTGGTAGACCACAGCACCAGACTGTGACTTTTTATGAGCCCCTCTAGCAACTCACAGATTTATTCTGATTAGTTGTTTGCAAGCTCATCTGCTGGCTAATGTGTCCCTATTTCTTTCCCCTTGAAGCAAATGTGGGCTTATACTCTTCAAACAAGTAGGAGTTGCTCTGAGCAGCCTCTTCCATCTTCTCCAACCCTTAGACAATAATTTCTGATTTCTGTGTCTGCAAAATAGTCTTACTGATATGACAAATCCCCTTCTCTCCCCTAGGAAACTACTCCTCCTCCTTCCCCTCTTCAGCATTACACTATCTCCAGTGCAGTCACTCCCAGCATCAGGAAGGGTACACCATTCTTGCCCCGAGCTGTGCCAACCATTCCTGCTGTCAGCTAAAGATCATTCCACTTATCTAGCCCATGTTTCCAATACTGATGTCTGATCCTACCTTATCATTCACAACTCTCTCTGTCAAGCCAGAAGCCATCATTTTTTGAAGGGTCTTCTCCTTGCTCTGAGCTTGCCTGGCCAGCTTCGCACTACCATGACCAAATCGTGCAATATAATTCTACAACAAAACACAGAGTTAGCTGGAAGCCACAACAACAAGGCTGAGGAGGTGCAGGGATGCCCACCTGCATTGGTAGAAAGATGGTCACACAGCTAGGCAGATACCTTCATATGGGCAATCTGATCCTGCTCCCAGTGGAATCGCTTCATTTGGTTTTCTTCTAGTTCCAAGCGAGTCTTTACATATTGATCATAATTTCCCTAGAAAGAGACCACAGAGCATCAGACATGCCCCAGAGAGCAGTTCCTCTGCTTCTGCCGGCTGCGCAGGGCACCGTTTACTCACTGTGTAGTACTTCAGTTTGCGGTTGTGCATGTGGATTATGTTTGTGCAGACACCATTCAAGAAGTCCTGGGAGTGTGATATCAGCACAAGGATCCGCTTGAACCTGTGGCACCACAGAAGCTGTTAGAGACTAAGCTAGGAAAAGAATTCCTGCTAATTGGCCCTGATGGAAACAAAGGATTTACGTGTACCAGATCTCTCTTGCTTACAGTCAGATTAAGAAAAAGATAACAGCCCTGGAGACGCTTTCAGAAATCTGGATAAGGCAGCTGCAACCAGCTGCAGTAAGCAAATACCGCAAACTCCTTTCCTGGTGTTAAAACACTCTTCACCATAAGCCAGTCTCCACCCAACTTCACAGTCAAGAGCTGGCTACCCACGTGGATGGCTGGCTGGCTACCAGCAGATGCCTATGGCTACTGATGCAATTGACTCCACGGGCACCACACCTCTAACAGAAGCTTCAACCCCTGCTGCTGACTTTCGCCTTGGTACAGGCTGCCATCTGCCAGCTGCACTACGCCTGCTTGAAGCCTCCCAAAGAGAGGTTCAAATGACTTTCCCAAAACATCTGGCTTCTAAAGCAAGCATGCAAAAGGTTCAACTGACAAAGCTGATGGAAAAACCTCTGCAAATGAAAAGCCCTTCTCACAATACAATCTTTTAACGCACAACGCAGATAACCTAGGCTTCAGAACTATTCCTTAGCTTTTTGCCTTAAGCCTTAACATTTTACCTTTGTTTACAAAACAGTCACCCCACATACCAGAAGAAGATGAAACTGACACAGATACTACAGTTCTGTGAAAGCAGAGGAACAATATGCAGAGAAATGAGCTGGAAGCCAGGTCTGGAAAGCTCACACTACTGGTGCAGCACGTGGTGCTGGTGTACAGGCTGCCAGGGCTGCTCCTGGCTTTAACCAGGGAGTAGAAACCAGCATTTCTCATTCCTTCAGTGAGGGAGAGATGGGTGCTTGCCGTGAATTCATTACCCTTCCATCAAGAACCCTTCCATAGACACGTGCAGCAGCACCACAAGAAGGTGTCACCGTACTGCAATATGCTTCTGTAGCCACAGGAACTACAGTTAGTCCTGCAGCCCCTTCTCATGTGCTGACAAGATGTTCCAGCAGAGAAGCACAGCCACAGAACCCGCAAACTCCTTCATGCTTACGTTTTCAGCTCTTCCTCCAACCACACACAAGCATCCAGGTCAAGGTGGTTCGTGGGCTCGTCCAGCAGCAGCATGAAAGGCCGAATGAAGAGAGCCCTGAAAGGAGAGGGGAGACGACAGTGCAGGTTAAGCGCAGGTAACCCAAAGCCTTTCAGCTCTGCTCTGAGTTCTTAGAACCGTGTACGTGGCTCTGCAGCCAGGAGCAGGCATGCTCCCAGGAAGCAGCAGTACCCCACTCACCTAGCAAGAGCCACCCTCATTCGCCAGCCACCACTAAAGTCCTTCAGCTTCTTCCTCTGCATGGCGGGCGTGAACCCCAAGCCGTGAAGGATACGCGAGGCCCGTGCTTCTGCCTTGTCAGCATCCAGCTCCTCCAGACGTTCATATAACTCCAAGAGTTTCTCACACTCCGCTGAAAGAGAGCCTGCCTGTCAGCACTCCTGCCAGCAAAGGGCTCTCAGCTGCACCTCTGCGCAGTCGGGAAAGCTCGCAGTCCGTCTGCTTGTCACTACTCAGCCCCCTCCATGCCCAAGCCCGAAACACTTCTTAAGAAGCCGCACGGAATAATTTCATCCACAGAATCCCAGGGTGGTTTGGGTGGGAAGGGACCGCAAAGCCCACCCAGTGCCACCCCCTGCCATGGGCAGGGACACCTCCCACTAGCCCAGGTTGCCCAAAGCCTCATCCAGCCTGGCCTTGAACCCCTCCAGGGATGGGGCATCCACAGCTTCCCTGGGCAACCCTCACCACCCTCACAGTGAGGAACAAGTTTAATCCCAGAGGACTTTTCAACTAGTACATGGCAGCTGGGGAAACAGGTACCATAACAGGCAAAAACTCTGCCAAGAAACACAAGTAAGACCTTTTCTTCGGTGGGGAGGGAAATGGAGGAAATGTCCCTTGTCCACAGGGACTCCGAGAAGCTTTACCATCTTCATGAGCCAGACGTTCTGCCTCTCGTTCTAGCATGGCCCTCTCTGTATCCACCTCCATCACACACTGTAGAGGGGTCTTGTCACTGGGAGGCATCTCTCGGGTCAGGTGGTAGATGTCAATATGCTCTGGGATGGGCACTTCTCGCTTCCCAATAGCTGACAACAGCATGGATTTCCCTGTGTGCAGACAGACACCCACAATTAATTGTTGAATGCAGTGAGACATGAGGTCACAAGAAACGGATGAGACGCAGTCAGATCCCATTGATTTCCTCCCTTTCCAATCCCAGAAAACCCTAGGGAATTTCTTGCCCAAGAGGCCAGAAGAATTAGACGCAGCAGAGCCTGCTGCCTCACTGTGACAGGCTGCCCTCCCAGCTACGGCTCACCACCCCAACGACAGGACTGAGACACGAAGAAGCTCTTTGGAAACCACTGCAGTTCAGCCCTTACCCGGATTTAGGGAACTTTATCTCTGGTGTATACTTCCTGCTGTCTAACCAGGTCTGACGTCTGTTATCAGGACCCCAGACTCTAAAGATTTCTAACGCAGAGGAAAGTAACGCCCTCATCACTAGAGAGCCTAGGTGTTTTCTGGAAAGTTAGACCAGCTGGACACCCTTACTAGCTCTTCTTCCATCACACCCATATTCTGCATCTCTCCATGCAGAGTGTCTCCTTCTCCAGGGACTGTACAGTTGGTTTTTCGTTCAGGCCAAACCACACATTCCCTGCTCCTCCATACTGTGCAAGTTCTCTGACCAACAGCATCAGCATTGCATTCACTGACACTGCTAAACAAACCCTGCAAACAGGAACCAGACAGATTCACAGATCCCAGCCATCTCACCCAGCTCTCCACAGAAAAGTTCAAATGAACAGCCCAAAGCCAGAACACAATCTCATACTTCTACCAGCAATCCTAGCAACACCTCTTCCCGGGTGGGGATATGGAAGAACGGAAATGTGTGTCCCAGCCAAGTCTAACAGACCTCTTTCTGGTTTCCAGCATTTACCACCTGCATCTGTTCAGCTCCTCCGCAGCACAGAAACTTCACCGAGCTCCAAGAAGCCCACGTCACGGTGCCGCACCGCTTACCAATCCCATTGAGTCCAATCAGGCCGTAGCGTCTCCCAGAGTTCAGCTCCAGTTTTGTGTCGCTCAGCAGCTCCTGGCCGTGGAAGGTCAGTGAGAGGTTAATGATGTGCACATCGGTGCTGTTGGGATGGGAAGCCAGCACTCCTGTCACAGCACGGGCTGCAGCTTTCTTTAATTCGAAGTCCTCCAGCTCCTTTGTAAGAGCATCCACCTCTGCACACAGAAACAGAGGAGAAGGGTCAGTGACTCACAAACACAAGGGAACCATAAGCCCCTGGACCAACAGGCCCAGGACCACAAAAACAACTCCCACGTCCCCGTTTCTACAGAAATGTTGAGGAGACCCAGATGCAATGGCACTCAGCTTCTCAGCTCAGCAGATGGATATATATGGTCTAACAGCAGCTTCCAGTTACTCTCCAAATAAAGAACCATGAGAACTACGTGAGCAGCCAGAACAGGTAGCCTGCTATCCAGGTACGACGGGACTAACCCTCACAGCAGGAAGGTCAGAGGTGGGAAGAGAACTTAAGAAGTTTTGGTTACGAGCTTAAGGAAAGGGTTGTCCAAAAATAAACTTGTCTGGAAGGGAAAGCTGAGAGGAGGAAAGAAGAAGGAGCATTAGAACAGACCCTGCCAATTCTGTGAGAAGCTAACAGGCCCATATGCATGCCCCCCTCTCCCCTTCCTCCTACAGTACCAGCAAATCTTTCCTGCCATGCTGATCTTCTGCAGTTACAGTTCAATTTTCACTCCTTGGTGAGACACTGCCATTTGCAGAAGAAAACGGCACTGAGGGTCCCAGCAATGGTCCAGCTGCTCAGAGCAGAGACCCGCTGCTCAGGCTGTGTTCCGATCAGCGAGGAACAGCACCCTGGCCGGCAACAAAGCCACTCACCTGGCAAAACCACCGTTATTACCAAGGAAAACGTGCCTCGGCCAAGACGGAGCAAAAACCGCCAACCACACCGGCACAGGACCCCGTCCACGGCGGGCAGACCGGAGGGGTGACCAGAGGGGCAGGCAGCTCTGTCCCACTGTGCAACCGCTGCACAGGGACGTGCCAGCGGCACAGCCCGCCCGGGGACCCCCGCGCCAGCCGAGCATCCCCCCGCCCTGCCTGCGGGGGGGGCACCCACCCCCCCCTGGAACAGCCCGGGCCGGCGGGGAGACCGGGTGGGCACCTCCGCGAGCCCCCCTCCTCCCCGGGGCTTCCCTGGCTTCACCAATGGGAGGGCGATATGCAAATACACCACGGGAGCGGACGGCGATTGGCCGGCTCGGTGCGGGCGGGCGGTGAGTCCCCGCCCGCAGCGCGCGGAGCCGGGCCGGTCTCTCCCGCGGCGGCCGGGCCGCAGCCGCGCTCAGGCTCCGGCGGGGCTGTGCCCGGGGACAGCGGCCCCCCCGCTGCGGCTGCCCTGGGTCCCCGTGTCACACCGGGAGCCTCCCAACACAATGCGCCGCGGGATGAGCCTGGAAAACCTTGTGCCCGGCAGGCTGCGAGCCACCGGCGGGCCACAGGAGGACGAGAAGTAAACTCCCCCTTGGCGAGCTTTCCCTTGCCTACTCCCTCAGGGGAAACACCTTCGTTACGATAGCCAGGCCCCAGAGAAACAGATGAACAGCGGGGCAGAGCCATGCCGGTAGGAGCTCGGACACTACGGTGGCTCCTGCGGCAGGAAACAAAAACCGAACCGAGCAGGTACCAGCGGACAGGGACAGCATCTGTCGGAGAGGGAACAGACACCACCAGCACCGTCTGCTCCTCCCTGCAAGCGAGGCCCCGAGAGCCCCTCACCTGCACAGCTCGGAGGGAGCGCTGCTAACGGCAGAGCCGTCCCGCACCCCCCGAGGGCTACCGCACCCGCAGAGGAGCAGATGTCCCAGTTCACCGCGCTGAGAGCACAGCCGAGGGTGCGCGGTCCGGGCGGGAGCAGCCCTGGCCGGACACCCCCAGCACACGGGGCCGCCGGGCTGGCCCCCGCCGCGGGGCGCACCGACACGAGCCGGGCACCCGCCGGCGCAGCAGGTCCGGCGCTACGGCGGGGCCGCCTCTCACCTGGCTGCGACATTCCGTTGGCCTCTGGGGGCCGGACCTCCTGCGGCTCCGTCCCGGCATCGCCGTTCTCCTCCGCAGCGCGGCGCGGCCGCTGCCGGGCCTTGGCCGCCTCCTTCTTCTTGGCCGCCTTCTTCTTGGCCAGGTCCGAGGGCATGGCGCGGCGGGGGGGCTGCGGCGGAGGTGCGACAGGCGCCGTTAGGCCGCGCCGCGCCGCCCCGGCCCGCACCGGCTCGCCTCGCCCCGCCCCAGGTC
>VZTO01020855.1:20337-35671 GCA_013400615.1 Syrrhaptes paradoxus
CCGCCGCTGTACCTCCCGGCGGAGCCCCCTCCCGCGCCGCTCCGCTGCCGCAGGGCTGGGGCACCCCGCGGAGCCGGGGCTGGAGCCCCCCGCGGCTGGGGCACCCCGCGGAGCCGGGGCTGGAGCACCCCGCGGCTGGCGCGCCGCTCGCTCCGTTCTTCCCTTCGGGCTCGGCCCTGCAGCCGGCCCCCGCCGCCTGTCCCAGCGCGTGCCCCCCGTCCTCGGCCGAGCTGCCCCGCAGGGACCCAGCTTGCAGAGGCAGGCAGAGAGGGGAAGCCCCGTCCGCGTTGGTCCCTCCCAGGTCTGGACTGCGAGCCCCCTCGGGAGGCTCCCGCAGCAGGGACTGACTTGCCCGGGGGTGACACCAGCACTCATTTGGGATGGCCCAGCCTGTGCTGGCGTGGTCCTCTGCAGAGGTGGGGTCCTGTCCCTGGACGCGCTCCGCAGCCCGGTGCTGTCCCGCGACTGACAGCTGTCTGCAGTGCTCTGGGATCAGCCAAGCTTCATGCAGGAGGCAGCACCTTTGGAGAGAGAGAATTCATCTTGCTGCCTCTAAGCTGCCCTTCTGCTCTGTTTTCAGAGGGAGATGCATGGTCCCAGATCCTCTGTCAGGACAAACTGCTCCGTATCTGTAGGAGAGTCATGCTCTATGTGGCCTTCCAGAAGATCTTGACTTTCCACCGCAGCAACCCATCTCACTTTGGCGCCATGAGCCGCTGCTGGCGATCGCTGCTCCCTCCTTCCTCCGTGGCCTGTGGAGGGACCCTATGTGCAGATTGCTGCTGGGAAAGAAGTTCGTGGGGGACTGAGGAGAAAGCAAGGTCCCTGGCCAGGGGGCACAGTCTCGGGGTGTGTTCGCGCAGTGTCCTCGCCCGGTGCTGTCGGCACTGCCCGTCTTGGCGAGACTGCCTTCGTGCTATTGCCCGTCCAGGGGAGTTGTGCAGCTTCTGAAAATAACCAGTTCCTTGGTGCTGCCTCAGGAGCAATCAAGAACCGACTTCACCATGGGGACAGAGAGAAGCCAACCCTTCTTCCCTGGCAGGATCCTCTGCCCTCGTCTGTGAGGAGGAAGCTCCCAGCCTGGCCTTGCCCCGAAGGCAGGGTGAGGGTGAAATTCCCAACACTGTCCGTGCGCCTTTGGTTGCCTTCCTTTCCCGCAGCACTGCAGTGATGTTCTTTCTGTACCTCACGCACTCTCCTGGCCTGGCCTTCTCACTGGCACTGCCTCTGTTGCTGTGTTCTGACTCAGCCACGGCTTTCCCGGACTCTGTCCTTCCTTGACTTCAGCTCCGTTTTTGCACAATTCACCGTGATCTTCTTTCTGCCCTTTGCTCTTGTTCTGCCCGTGCTGGACCGCAAGCCCTGTTGCTGTCCTGCTGGAGTTGTCTGCTCTTGTGCTGACCAGCACTGTGATGCTCCTGTTTCCCTTTCTTGCCCGTCTGTTCTTGGAGCAGTTGCTTCTGACTGCATGACTAGGGATGAGCTTGCACCTGTGAGCGCTGGTGTTCACATCTGTTCTGCTGTAACGCTGCTTCTCTTCATCAGCTGCAGGGGAGAGCGGTCAGAAGCAGCGGTGCTGTGTGTGCACAGGTGCCGCTGCTCAGCTCTTCCACGGAGCAGCTCCCTTTCCCTTCTACCCCTGGCTCATCTCTGGGACCTATCACGAATGTGCAGACACTGAAGCTACCCTAAATGTGATAGATCGTTTGTCCTCCCAGTCTGCAACTCGTTCACCATCCGGTCAGGGCAGCTAGCAGTGCCTGCTGAATGCTGCAGTGTTCTGACAGCCTCTAGGGATTTGATTTTTTAAGAATGAGAGCACGCTGACTGGGTTGAAGTTCCCGGACTAGCCTGCTTTCCCAGGGTACCAGAGATGTCTGATGGCAGAAATGTAACAGAACATCTGTGTGAGAAGAGACCCTTGCTGCTTGGCTAGGCCAGGCAAGCTCCAGGGATCCTCTTCGGTCTCAACCACCCTGTGGCTCTTCCTAGAGCGTGCCTCAGCATGCTGGCGGGTTACAGCCAAGTTTTCTTCCTGTTTTCTCCCATCTCCCCAGATGCAAGCTGGGTCCCATCTATAGTTGAACAGCCTGTGAGGATGGCCGGTGCCTCGGCAGAGGTACTGTCCTGGCAAGGTGGGCACGCAGCTGTGTGCAGTTGTCTGCAAGAAGTCCCTAATCACTATGGCAGTTGCATCTTTTGTTTCTTGCTTTTTCCCTCTGTTTTTAACTTGTTCTGCTTATGTAGTGTTACTTGGGTTGGTGCTGTTGTAGGAAATCTCATTTATGTTGTATATGACTTTCCCTCAGTATGTGCTTTCTCTTTGCAGAGCTGGGTCCCAATGCATCCTCGGGCTGCTGTCCTAGAGCTGTTCCAGCTTCTGCTCGATGAGAATATCTGCTGCTAATTCATCATGACATAATATCTCGTCTCCTGCCCCATCCTGTTGGATAAGTTTCCTGCTTCCTCTTGGTCTATCCACATGTGACTCCGGGTGTTCATCAGCTACCTAGCGTGCTACAGGTAGGTTTTACCCTTGAAAAATGTTCTAGGCGGGAAGAATGTGCCTGTGACTTGTAGTGGGACTGGAATACGTTTGCATTTGGACATATGGGAAATGTTGTTTTGTGAAATAAGTCCTGAACTGCCTGCTTGCTGCTGGTGGCCTAAGCTGGTCCTTTTACTAGCCAGCTCCTTCTGTGATGGTTTCTGCTGGTGCTGTCAGGGAGGGTGCTGCTCAGGCAGACTGGCTCAGTGCGAATAACGTTAGCGAATGCAGTCACTAAGAGCAGGTCTAATAGAGGAAGGAATGAAGAGGAGTCACAGTAGCAGGTGTTCTTTATGGTAATTCATTACTCCATTAGCTACAGGTAAACGTGATTAGTTCTTATCAGGTGGTTATTGATTTGTAGGGGTACCGTGCTTCTCGCAGCAGGTTTAATTTAGCACAGTTAGCTCTTCCTGGCTGGTGGATTTCTTGGGTACCTGCTGTTGTTGGATGTGCATTGGTCATCTCCATGATAAGGTACTTCGATCTGCTGCTCAGGTCTTTATTTTCTGCCGTTAGTTCCATTATTCTTGTATCCATCTGTCTTTTTTCCCAGGCAGTACATGGTGTGGCTGTAAGGGACTTTGTTTTTCCCACAGTTGCATCAGTGCCTTCTCGCCTTTTACAGCCTTGCATCCTGGTTTGCATCGGAAATGAATAACCTAGCTTATAATTTTTTTTAAGATATGTTTGGCTTGTTAGTGTCGTCTGATTTGTCCCTTTAACAAGCACATTGCTTCTCCTGCTGCAGCACGGTTGGGAGCTTCGCCCAGTGCCTGCTCCCTCTGGCTGGTCCCTTCTGGCTGGGCTGGGGACAGTCTGTTACTGGAGATACTGGTGCTCGTCTACCAGTCATCGCTTACATGAACTTGAGAACTGTGCTGCACTGAGTCAGACCGGAGAATCCTGTCTCTGACTAGTAATGGATATGTGGAAAAGGAATAGGAAAATGAGGCAAATGAGGCTGAATATTTTTTTTTCCTTCCACATTCCTTTGGGTTTTTGCCGTCATCTAGTCATGGAGTCAGCAGTTTGGAGTAAACAATGTTAGGAAATCTCCCAGGTTCATAGGTCTGCTGTTTCAGTGTTGAGTTATCTTCATTGGAAGGAGTTGTTCCAGTTCTCTGTGACTGACTCTTCTGTGGTTGTGTGTTCCGTCGCTGTGCTGTCCTTTTCTGAGTTAACGCTTCTGCCGCTGCAGCCATCCTCATCCCTTAGTCTGTTCAACGATGTAAATTGCACATGAAGTTGTAACCAGTGGGGTCCTGTCTGTTGTTCAGAGGATCGGTGTTTGCTGTTGCAGATCAGAAGCCAGCATGATGCTGAGGAGGGAAGTGGTGCCCCGTGGGTCTGCTGTGTTTCTGTTCTGTTCTCTCTTGTGCCCCATTTTATTGTGATGAGAATTCTTTTATTGGGCCATGAGAGCGGTCCCGTCAGTGTATTGTACTGAAGTGGTTGGAAAATGCTCTCAGCAAGGTTTCTAAAAAATGTTAAAGCTAATAAGGGAAGTATGTAGTCAATAAGGAAAATGCCTCGTAAGCAGTAAGGAAAAGTGGGAAATGACAGAATCGCAGGATGGTTTGGGTTGGGACGGACCACGGCAGGTCATCTTGTCCCCGTCCTGCTCCAGCCGAGCTGTGCCTAGGGCCGTGTTCAGACAGCCTGTTCTGAAGTACAAAAATTCAAGTGTATGCTTGGAGCAATTTATTGGGACTTCGTGTTTCCCAGGCTGTGTGTGTGTGTGCAGCACAACAATCTTTGCCCTGTTTTATCCTTCCCGAGACACTCTCGCCCCCATTGCTCTGCACCAGGTCTCTTCCCCCCGGTCTCTGTTCCCCCCCAGCAAGCTGTTATCCCCTGCACTGGCAGGTGGGGTTGTTGCCCCTCCTCACACCTGGCTGGCCCGCCTGTGCCCAGAGATGCTCCTGCAGCATGTTGTCAGCTGAATCCCATCTCATCCCAGCCTCAGAGAGAACCACGGTCGCGCAGCCCGGGCTCGGTGGCGGTCAGTTGCTCAGCTGGCTGCTGCCTTGCGGGATCAACCTGCTCCTGCCTGAGCCCTCCTCTGCACCCATGAGGTCAGGAGGGTTACCTGGGGTGCCCTGTCCTTCGCCTTTGCCCCCAGACCAGTTGTTCTTGGGGTACCCAGCCCCCTGAGCTGGGAGACAGGGACGGGGAGCAGAAGGAAGCCCCATGACCCAGGGGGGAGCGGCCAGTGACCTGCTGTGCCGCTCAGACACACACGGATCCGTGGGGCCCGGTGGGATCCAAAATGCTTAAAACAGGTTCTGAAAAACAGGCGTGGGGGGAACGATTGACTGGTTTAACTGGTGGGGGGAGGTGATCGTGCCTGTGTAAAGCTCCTTATGATCCTAAAGATGCTGAAATGCTGCGGGCACAACGTTCAGCAGTCTCAGAAAGCAGTGCCTGTCTCCTCGGCAACAAGAACGGCATGTGTCTGTTCCCATGGAAATGTTGGGAGCAGGCATCCCGGGGAAGGGTCTGTTCAGAGCTCAGCGGTGCAGGCTCCGGGCTCTTTGTTGCTCGTACCTGAAGCAGAGGCTGTCGGCATGTTCAGGTGCTCTGATCCTGCCCCTGACAAGGAGGAGTGAGCTGCCAACAGCGTGGTGCCGTTCCTGGCTCCCTGTGTGAAACATTAATTGTGCGCCATGGTTCCCATAGTTCCTTCCTCAGTCACTGGTTGCCAGCACCAAAGACTCTCTGCAGCTCTTGATAAGGAAAGCAGTATTCTTGCTAGCCAGAGAGGCATCAGAGAGTTTCTGATGCTAATTCTTTCAAAGGAGTGGACAGACAAATCTGAAAATCAGGAAACAAAGTGTCTGCCGGGAGTGTGCATCTCAGCCGTCCTTTCTGATGTCTGAAAGGAGAAAAGAACTGTGTCGAAGCACTGACAGGTCTACCTGCACTAGATCCACCCAATAAGAAACTGCTAATACAGTAAACAAAATATATATAATAGGCACTGCTGTTTCTAAACCCATTGTGATGCTCTTCTAAGGGAGCAAACTTGTATTTAGCAGGGACCAGAAGCAGGATCCAAGCACGGTTTCATCTCTTTTTGTTTTTAAATATGAGGTGTGGGATGCAGAAGCACTAGTGGAACAGTGATCAGTTCAAAGTGATGGACTGGGAAAATTATTTTAGAAGCAGCATTTTGTATGCATTTGTAGGTATCATGTATAGGTGTTACTAAGTAGTGGTTTGTTGGTTTTTTTTTCATCAACAGCCTGCTTTTCATTCCAGTAGCTTCTTCCTGGTCCTGCATTAAGGGATAGTAAAATAGAAGTGCATTGCTTACCTTCATTATCCTGCTGTTTTGTCCCCGATACCTACTTTCCAAGGTTAAAAACTCTAGAATTTTCAGTCACTACTCCCAAACTGGTCTCTCTAACCCCTGATTCTTCTCCCCATCTCTGTACCCTATCATTTTGCTCTCCTTGCAAAGAGACAGCAGCTGGCTCTGCAGGCGTGTTTCCAGGGAAGGGCACTCCAGGTGTTTTGTCATTGCCTTGTTTCTGCTGCCAGTCTCCATTTCATGGTTCCTAATGTGAATCTACTGCATGTTGATGGGGCGTATATTTAAGTTACTTCTAATGTTTAAGTCTCTCTTGCCTAGAATCATAAAATCATGGAATGGCAGAGGCTGAAAGAGACCTCTGGAGATCGTGTGGTCCAGCCTCCCTCCTTGAAGCCGGGTCAGCTAGAGCAACTTGCTGAGTGCCAGGTTCAGTGTAGACTGTAATATCTTCAGGGATGGAGTTCAGTTGCTCTTTGGGCAACCTGTTCTAAGTAAAAAACCAGTTCACAGTACAAAAGGTTTATTTCTTGTGCGTAAGTGAAGTTCCCTGTATTTGTTTTGTATCCGTTGCGTCTGGTGCTGTCCCTAGGTGCCACTGGGGACAGTCTGGCTCTGTCTTCTTTGCACCCCGCCGTCAGGTATTGATGCACATTGATAAGATACCCCCTGAGCCTTCTCATCTCTGTGCTAAAAAAGTCCCAGCTCTCAGCCTTGCCTCGCTAAGATAGATGCTCCAATCCCTTTGCCATCTTTGTGAGCACTTGCTCCAGTATGTCCCTGTATTTTCATGAACTGTGGAGCCCAGAGCTGGACACAGCACTCCAGATGGGCTCTTGCCAGTGGCAAGTGCAGAAGGATCACCTCCCTCCACCTGCTGGTGATGTTCTTCCTAACGCAGGTCAGGATGCTCTTGGCCTTCTTTGCGGCAAGGGAACGTTGCTGGCTGATCTTCAGCTTGTTGCTCACCAGGATCCCCTGGTCTTTTTCTGCAAAGCTGATTTCCAGGTGGTCGTCTTCTGGCCTGTCCTGGTACACGAGTACAATTTCTGCTTCACAAATTCCTGCTGACTGCTCTGCGTCACCTTCTTGTGCTTCTTGTGTTGGAGATGGTTTCCAGTAGGATCTGCTGCTTTACCCTCCACAGGATTGAGGTGAGGCTGAACAACCTATTTTTGCCCAGTTCCTCCTTCTTCCTCTTCTTGAAGATAGAAGTGACATTTACTTTCTTCCAGTCCTCAAGAACTCTCCCAGCGGTAAGCCCACATTTTCCCATGTCTTTCTTTTGCTGCTGATGCACTTGTAAAAGCCTTTCTGTCTGCCCTTCGTGTTCCTTGCCAGACTCAACGCTGGTGGGTTTTATTATCCTAATCACATCCCTGCAGTCTTGGACAGCATCTCTGTATTCCTCCTGGGTCACCTGCCCCTGCTTCCTCGTAATGTTTGAGCTCCTGGTGGGTCAGGAGCTCCTTGTTCATGCCTGCAGGCCTCCTGCTGCTCTTGCTTGATTTCCTGCCTGTCGGGATGAACTGGTCTTGAATTAGGAGGTGATCTCTGAAAATCAACCAGCTCTCCTGTCACCCTCTTTTTCCCAAGGCCATAGCTCGTAGGATTGTTCCAGGCAGATCCCTGAACAGGCCGAAGTCTGCTCCCCTGCAGTCTGGGGCTGTGATCCTGTTTCCTGCCCTGCTCCATCCTCTCATGCTCCTGAACTCCTCCATCTCATGGTCCAGCCGAGGCTGCCCCAGCCTTCACGTTCCTGACCAGTCCTTCCTTGTTTGTAAGGATCAGGTCCAGCAGAGAACCTCTCCTGGTCTGCTCCTCAGTCCACTGTGTTAGGAATTCATCTTCAGCGTGCTCCAGGAGCCTCCTGGGTTGCTTGTGCCCAGCTCTGTTGTCCCTTCAGCAGATACTGGGGTGGTTAAAGTCTCCCATGAGGACTGGAGCCTGTGAACGTGAGGATTTTTCCTGACGTCTGAGGTCTCAGCAGGTAGTCTGTAGCGGACACCCACCCCTCCTTGCCCCCCAGCCTGCCCTTCCAACGAGCCCGTGTCCATCATCGCGGCACCCCAGTCGGGCGAGTTATCAGCTCCCTGAGCACTCAGTGCGTGGTTGGGATGGGAGAGGAGACGGGGCACGGACAGCGTGCGGGTGGTGGTGCAGCGTTCTGAGAGGGGAGAGGTGATCTGTTAGTGTAGGAACAGGCACTGCGCCACTGCTGCAGGGATCGAGGGAATGCATCACATCTTCCTGAGTCTGGAGAGAGTGTCTTCTGTCCGCTAGCAAGAGCAAAGGACTGGAAGAGCATTTGGCCAATCCCTGCCCTCTCCCGTGCTTTGCTGCAGGAAGGGTCCCAGCGGTTCTTGTTTTGGGAGACTGCAAGAGGATCAGAAGCTGATAGACTGCTCACTGTTCCAGTTACACATGGTCCAGTCGTCACCGGCTGCCAGACAGACAGACAGACATTTCTGAGGGCACTCCTCAGGGCTTTGGTTTGAAACGTCAGAGCACCGTGTCCTGTAGGCGTGCCGGAGGGTTCACAGGGTTGGTCCTTTGACAGATAGAGTTTACGTATAGGGAAGAGCAACGCTGAGCCTTAAAATAAGGCCATCATGAGGAGAAGGGTGTAGGCTTGCAACTGATTCTTGATTAAGGAGTTCTGATTCTTGACTTCTTACAGCACTGTGGAAGAGGCAAGGCATCCCGGAGTTAAGTGGCTTGATAAATGCACGGCAAAGCCGTCGCTGGGTGGGGTAAAATCAGCAAACGGATAAGACGCAGGGATGCAGAAGCGGGCACTTTCTTACTCCTTTATTTGGCATCTTAGTTTCAGAGCAAATTTTTGCCAGCAGCATTCCAAGTGGATTTTATCAGAGTAAAAAACGTATTTGCCAAGTTCAGAAAAGACAGAATTGCAGTGGCGAGATCTGCGATGGCAGGAGTTTGGGGAAAGGAAAGATTGACTTGAATAGCAGGAGGAGGTGGAGAAACTGGAAAACAGAAAGGGTAACCGTTAAGGCAAAATCAGCTAAGTGGGAGAGTCGCTGTAGATCGGATGCAGTAGGAAAGGAACCAGTTATGTTACAGACAAAATAAGCTTTATTCAAGAGGAGAAATAGGACAAGCTTTTTGTGTGTTGTTTTTTTTTCCCCAATATTCTGCTCCCCGTATTTCTTAACGGTTGGAATGTTAGTGATTGACCTTCCATTACATAAACTTTTCACTATTTTTTTAAGTTTGATGCTTGTTTAGACTAGGTGAATATCCTGCTCCAGATTAATATCCAAGGTCTTAACTAAAGGAATTTAAAGAAATAATTTTCTAATTTTTTTTGTATCTCTGGCTTATAACTAACATTTTAGAGAGCCTTTCTCTCTATAACCTTAGCAGAGATTTATGTCTCATTATTTGGCATCCTATTTATAACCGATGCTCTGTGTTGCTGTGTGACATGTGCGTGGCCGAGCGCCGGGCTATCTCTGCGAAGAGCGGAGCGTGCCTACTTCCCGAGAGCGAGCAGGGTGGTCAGACCCCCACCAGCGCATTGTTTCTGTGGTTTCAAGCTGCAGGCTGGGTATAAACTGATGAGGAAACCAGTGCCGGGGATGGGGTGCACCAGGCAGAATTTGGTGTCTCTTCAAACCCAGCGTGGCTGGACAGCCGCCGTGCCAGCTCTGCTGCCCGCGCTCTCGCTGCGCCGTTGCGCTCGCTCTGTTTCCATCCCTTCGCTTCATTTGTAAACTGCAGAGGGCAGAGGCAGCCTTGGTTTCACCTGTCTCTCCTAGTGCTCTCAGGCCTAAAACCAGCCCAGTACCAAGAATGGGAGGAATTGTGAAGTGTGACAGATGACGTGACCTAAGGTACAGCGCAGCTCACACCGGGCACAAGCACACCCCTCTGCTGTGTCACTTTACCACGGTGAATTCTGTTTATTTTGCAAAGTGCTGAATGCCATAATGATTCAACTTATGTTTCTTTACATACGTTGTGAAGTCCGTTAACGAGTGCCTTGGCCGCCGTTTGCGTGCCGTGTCTTTGAGAGACGCCTTTTTCCTGGGGTCCGTGCAGGGCGTCGCTGTGCAGGCTTTGTCCCTCCGTGGCCCCGCTGCCCGGTGCAGCTCTTGCTCCAGGCTGTGGTTCGCCGGCCGTGCTGCGCTGTGCCGAGAGGGACGCGGCAACAAACCCCTGTGTTGTGCTGGAGCCGGGCGTTTCCGCTGCTCAGGAGCCCCGGCTGCGCGCCTGTCGTCCAGCTGAAGCCCGAGGGCTGGACCCGGGTCTCTGTGCCGTGAGCTGCTGCCTCTGGCACTTCATCGTTCCTGCGATTTCACGGATGCATTTAGCTGCTGGGTGAATGGAGTGCTGGAAAGATCAGAAAACCATCGTACCTGCTGCTACGGACATGGCACAGCTCTTCCAGTTCAGGGTTTATCTTCCATCACCTACTTGACTTTTTCCAGCCTAAAGCTTTTATCTAACATTTTAGGCCCACTTGATATTTTTTTTTTTCTGTTTTTAATCCTCTGTCCTGACTGGCTGTGAAACTTCCCCAGATCTTCTTTTTTGAGGATTTAATCTATATGTCTTTTACTTCCCTCTTTTAGATCTTTGAAGATGGTAAAACAATGTGGAAATAACAACATCCTTGGTGTCCTTCACAGCCACTTCCCTTCCACTTGATTTTGTAATTTGTTTATACCTTTTGTTTGTAGCCTTTCAGTAGTTTTTATTTTTCCTGGCAATTACATACAAATTATTGTCATGTTAAGAATTTCGGGCATATCATGATGTTTTACTACATTGCATTTAAATTGCATTTGCCGTTTCCCACTGGCTGCCATTTTCCAAAGTCGTTTATGTTTGCTGTAATTATGCACCGTTTGAGATTGACTTTTTGGGGGGTAGTCTGTTTGTAAGTGTTGTAATTATTCTGCCAAATAAAATAATTTTAAAAGATACTTGGGCCTGTCTGGCAATGCAGTTTTTTTATGATCACCGGTGTTACTTGTTGCTCTCAGTTCCTTTGTGCTCTGAGTCTGATGGGGTTTTATTCACCTATTAATTGTTCTGCTAGCTCAGTCAAAATGGGAGGCGGATTTATTAGACAGTCTATGCCAAGATTGTTCTGGTTTCCTTCTTTGGTTATGTGCTCTCCACTCTCCTAGCTCTCGAAGGCTGTTTCTCAGTCCTTACGTAGCTTTGTGCATGAATACACCCTTCAGTCAGTATCTACTCACCATTGATTTGTGTAAATGACAGACACTGTTAAATGATTTTCAGTGAGAACAGGCTACAGTTCCTAGCAGTATTCATGTGAATCAAAATGGGCTTTAAAAACATCTTTTTCTTGATAAAGAAACAGGCAATCCTCTTGGTTTTCCTATAATACAGAAGGGCAAGGATACTTCAGGCAGTTGCTTTAGTCTGATCCTAGGTCCAGGGGAGGCTCAGGAATGATTTTTGAAGGAGAAAAGAACTGAGCATGAGGAGATGTCGATGGTAGATGGGATAAAAAAGCAGCCGAAGTTTGCTAACCCACTGTCTTTCTCAGACAGCTGATTTTCTGCACAAAGGAGCTGTACGTCGTATTTATCTGGGCTTCAGTGAAGCCTTTGATACAGCACTGTCTGAAAACTTAGTTGGGACTCAGAAGACATAATAGAAGATTTACAAGGCAGGTGAGGAGCTCAGTAAAGAAGAGATGGAAGATGTTACGGCAGGATTTGCCTTGGCACCAATGTCATTTAATATTTTCAGTAACGCTTATGGCACAGAAATAGGAAACAGAAGATAAGAAGTTATATGGAAAGAACCGGATGATTCTGAAGACTACAGAAATAGAAATCTGATGATACCTGATGCCAGTATCGTGCACGGTCACGCACTTAGGGACTAGTGACAGGAATCGGCGCTGCAAGCTGGAGGCTTGGGGTCCTTGCTAGATAACAGCAGCAGCGATGACGAAGGAGAAGCAGCCCAGCACATCGGCCCACGGGCAGGAGACTGCGGGTTGTCGCTGTGTCGATGTTGTGGAAGGCAGCTGCAACCCCGGCAGAGCTGGGTGGAGGTTTCTGCTGGTGAGAGGAGTGCCAGTGCCCCAGGAGTGCGCGGCCCGCTGGAGGGTACCAGGACAGCTCTGCTTGTCCAGACAGGTCATCTGGGACTGACGGGGAAAGGCCGATGGAGTGATGAGAAATGGGCACTCGGGGGGGGAGACCAAGCGCCAGCTTCACTTCTTTACTCTGACAAAAGGGTGAGTGTGGGTGTGACTGCTGTGTATAAATCCCTCAAAGCATCAACACGAGACACAGAGGAGACCCATGAAGGGCAACGTTGGTAAAACAATAAATGGGAACAGCCAGATACGCTAGAAGAAGATGCTCAGTCATTCAGAGAGCTCAGTTTTTGAGGAGCTGTCCCATAGGAACACCAAGGTTGCAAGTGCTGTGCAACAGGTTTGTGCCTGGAAGGGTCACGCATGGCGTGGCTGTTGGTGATCACACAGCCGAGGACTTGCTGACCCAGCGGTTCCCTCTGTGCTCTGTCAACCAGCCATAGCAGATGAACCCTTTATGGGGCTCTTACCAAACACACCCTGAAGCCATCGTTCTCACACCGTGCATCGTGGAGATCCTTACACTTGTTGACGAGGGGCAGTGGGTTTGGGGGTAGCTGCTGATAGGTCTCTTTGTCTGTTCCCCCAGGGTTCCCCACCAGGAATTCCTCTATTTCCTTCACTTTTGAAAAACAGAAATACATACTCCCAACACAGTCTCCTGTCTTCTCTATTCTCCTTCCAGCACTAAAGTCTTCTGATGAACTTCTCCTCCTTTGCAGCTCTGCTCTGGCCCTTGGCTAGAGAGGAGGAGGAGTGTTGTGGACTGCTGCTGCCTGCAGCACTCTGCTGCTTTGCCGAGAAGAGGTGAGCAGCCGTGCACCGCTGTCACTGCATGAGCTGCGGAAAGTGGGTTTGGAGAGGATGGAGAAGTGGAGGCAGAAGTGCCGTAGGGCTGGACAGCTTACTGCGCGGTCACAGAGTTGTGCAGAGTTGGGTGAAACACCAGTGTGGTTGGTATCATGGTAATGCTGATGACTCATTATTTTGTATCCTACGGTATTTCACATCTTTTTTTCCATCTTTTGGCATCCTTACTGTTGCCTTTGATAGCTTTTAAAATAATCAGCAGGTAGTTTGTAATTATCTCTCTACCTCTGCGTAATAGTGTTTGGAACCTCTGGAGACAGAGATAAATGCTTTTCTTTGTCTTCATTTATTCTTTTTTTTTTGGGGGGGGGGCTTATTTCAAGTCTTCTTTCTTTCTTTATGCGTGCCACAAATTGTTTATGGTATTTCCTCATTGCAGACAGATTTTAATAACAGTTAGTGGAAAGGCGTAACATAACAGGTGCGTCTATGAGGCAGTGTCGGAAGATAGCAGTTGAAGATACATGAGTCAAGGAGTCAAACAGCCGCAGTGTAAAAGCAGTGTGATACTTGGGAGAGCTCAAAAGATGCCTGGCAGCAATCTGCGTGTGCAGATTCTTTATTTGTACATTGGTGTAACAATCAGATGTGTATTTTTTCCAAAATTAAAAATTTAAGGGAGACTTTTTGATCACAGAATCACAGAATGTTAGGGAGTGGAAGGGACCTCGAAAGATCATCCAGTCCAATCCCCCTGCCGGAGCAGGAACACCCAGATCAGATCGCACAGGAACGCATCCAGGCGGGCTTTGAATGTCTCCAGAGAAGGAGACTCCACCACCTCTCTGGGCAGCCTGTTCCAGTGCTCTGTCACCCTCACTGNGGACTCTCTCCAGCAGTTCCCTGTCCTTCTTGAACTGAGGGGCCCAGAACTGGAATGATCAGCTTAAACTTGTTTGCATCAAATCTGTGAAATCTGTCAGGGGAAACCCCTCTGGATAGAAAAAAGCCTTTTCTCTGTCTTACGAAATTCCATACGGTTTCTGTAGGGGGAAATAAAGCAAAAGGAACTTCTGGGGATCCGGTAGTCCCTTGTCCTGCCCTAATTCAGAATCTGCACCGCGTGCATCACTCTGGAACAGACGCTTGCCTAACCTGTTCTGGGAGGACCTTTGGTAAGGGAGATCTCCCTCCTTGCTGGACAAGCCACCCCAGAACATCTCTGCTTTCACTGCTGTACTCTTCCTTCATAGGTAATGCCAGTCTTCCTGGGAGGAATTTCTATCCGCTATTTCCTGCTCTGCGTGTATGTGGAGCAGCTCTTCCCTGTATTTGCAGCAGCCTTTCGGATATCTGCAGACTGTTGCTTTCTCTTCACAGTTCCTGCCACAGTCCCTGTTCTCCCCTGAACCATCTTGGTTTCTCCCACCCGCATTTTCTCCGATGCCCAAAGGGGGTCTGGCTGAGACATTAATGGTTCATACCGGAGCAGAGGGATACCCTGGAAGAGTTCCCCAGCAGTACTGGCAAAACTTTAATTTGCAGCCTCATGGAAATGTTGAGCTGGGGCTGCTTGTGCCCTGGGGAGGACAAGGGATGGGGAAGAAGGAGAGACAGAATGTGGAGGAGAAAAAGCAGCATCTAGTGTCATTGTCACTGCTTATGCTGCCACCAAGGGGATGAGAGCAGTGGGGCAGCATTCGATTACTGCTCTTCTGGGTTGGTTTTTTTTTGTCTGCGTATTTTGTGTCAGTGTAGTACTGTTAACTCACATTCAGTTTATGATCTATTATATCCCCAAGTATTTTTTTTGTGAAAAAAACCCCAAACCTCTTCAGAAAGTTGTTCTCCATTTTCTATTTGTTGTTGATTTTTGTCTTGATGTGGAGCCTTGCACTATTCTGACTGAATTATGTTGTGTTTTTTCAAACCACATCTCCACTTCCTCAGGATTTTAATTTTAAGCATCTCTCCTAGCATACCTGTAACCCCTCCAAACCATATGTTGCTAGGAAATTTAATATGCATATTCTCTCTGTCATTATCCATATTGTTAATGAGAATACTGAGTAATTCCGAACTCAGGAACAAGTGACATTTCTTTAGAATAAGCAGAGCCTCAATCTTGAGATATTTTGTCTGTTTTTCAGTACATTTTCTATGCCATATTGTATCAATTCCAAAACTATTGAGACTATTTTAAGTTTCAGTGAAAAGAGCACTGATGACTTAAGTGGAAATTGGATGAGAGAAACCATGCCTCAGCACGCTCATGTACTTCTTTAATTACCTGCAGATCAAAAGATTGAAAGCAGCTTCAGACATCTCGGTAAAGCGTTTGACACCGTCTCCCACAGTATCCTTGCGGCTAAACTGAGGAAGTGCGATCTGGATGATCGGGTGGTGAGATGGATTGTGAACTGGCTGGAGAAAAGAAGCCAGAGAGTTGTGGTGAATGCGATGGAGTCTAGTTGGAGGCCTGTATCTAGTGGAGCTCCCCAGGGTTCGGTATTGGGACCTGTGCTGTTCAATATATTCATCAACGACT
>VZTO01020855.1:37642-85016 GCA_013400615.1 Syrrhaptes paradoxus
CGCGCCCCGCCCGCTCCGCTCCGTTCCGCCGGGCCGGGGCGCAGGCAGGCGGCAGGCAGGGCCATGGCCGCGGGTGTTTGCCCGAAGCCCCCGCCCGGCCGCCGCGGGCTGCAGCGTGCCCCGAGCCGCTCGTGGGTGCCGTTCCCCGGGGGCCGGGCCGCCCCCGCCAGCGCGGTCAGTGAGAACACCCGGTGGAAAGGGCTCACGAGCTGGCAGCCGGCGTTTCCGCGTGCCCCTGGGGTCCGAAGGGAACCGCAGAGGCCCGGTGCCGCCTTGCCAGGCCTGCTGGCAGCAGACCCACGGGGTCGGTGAGGCTGGAGAAGGCCCCTGAGGTCGGTTCCGACACGGCCGCTGGCCAGGCCAGCAGGCGCATGGCAACTGGTCCCGGACTGCGTGTGCCTTTGGCTCCTCGGCTGGAGCCTCGGGAAGGGCTGAGGCACTGGAGGAGGCCGCTTTGCTTGGCGTGTTCTCAGGGGAGAGGGAAGTGGTAACTCCTGAGATTTCTGTGATTCCTGTGGCTGTTGCCACACAGTAGCGCTTGGATTGAGATCACCCTAAAAACCAGTGGAGGGTGGAGGTTGCTGCCTTCGTTCCCACGTGCCGAAGGCCGCGTGGTTTTCATGGCTTGCTTGTCGCTGCTGGCTCAAGTGGTATCTCTTCTCTGCTTGTTCTTCTCACTGTCTGAGGGCAGACATTTATTTATTTGTTTCAGATCTGATTCTCTTCTGTTTGCAGCCGTGCCAAAAAATGCACAGCCCCTGGACAAGAATTTCAAGCAGAGGAATAGAATAAACCCTTCTCGTAACCTGGCAACATTGTGTCTGTTGCCGTGTTAGGGGCTGGGAAATGTCAGCCTCCCACCAGCCACAGACCCGCGGGAGCTGCGGGTGAGCGGCCGCTGCCCCAGGCCCCGCCGCCTGCTCTGCCATTACGCGGAGCCAGTGCTGCCGCTCGCAGCATGGCCGCCGTGCCGCCCGCCCGTGCAGGGATGGGGGCCTGAGCTGTCTGCCCCGCTCCCGGGCGGCAGGTGGGCTCCGTGCTCCCCGCAGCGTCCCGGGGTGACAGGCGCTGCCACGCGGGGCTTTGTGTGGCACACGGCACTGCTGATGCCTGGCGGCAGCTGTGGTGTTAACAGTCTGCGTCTGCCCGTCACCCGGGGCTCTGATGGATCTGTCACAGCGGTACGGCCGCACTGGACGGTCACCCCGCCAGAGGCTGCGGGCGGCGGAGCGGGAAGCCACCAGGCGCTGTGCCTCGGTCGCCATGCTGCCCCCCGCCCCCTTCCTCCCCGGCTCTCACACTCGTTCTTCCCCCGGCTCCCACGCTGTCCCTCGTTCCCAGCTCTCTGCCTCCCGCTGTTCCCCCCCTGTCCGCAGGGTTAGTTCTCAGCCTCGCGTGCGGGAACCGCTGCCAGCGAATGTTTCTGTGCTGCCTGCGGGTCCCTGGGGAGAGGGCCTGGAAACGCAGCGCAGAGGAGCGCTGGGAGCGGGGGAAAGCCATTGTTTCTCACTGCTCGCCTGCTGCATTTTCTAGTGGGAACAGCTCTCTGCGAGGCGCCCGTTTGATGCCGCTGCTGAAGTTGCCCCCTCCCCCTTCCCCTTGCCCCCAATCCGCCATCCTCGGCAGAGGAGAGGCTGCGGTGGCGGCGGAAAAGCCGGGAGTGTTTTCAGTTCGCCTGCCGCTTATCTCTGCTGTTTGGACAGAGAGGTTTAAAAAGCTGGATTTTCTGTCCCTGCAGAGTAAACACACAGAACCCGGCGGCACAAACTATTTCTGGCTTATCAGTGGAGGAATGCAGCAGCTGAGGCTGAGCGCGAGTGGGCCGTCAGCAAGGCCCTGAAGGGGCCCCCTCCCCACTCCGCGCTATTAGAAGTGTGAGAGCCCAGCAGGACTCAGAGGGGAGAGTTGGAGAAAAAGGCAGAAAAGGGAAAGAAAGAGGAAGAGAGAGAGAGAGAGAGGCTGAGCAGACCCTGATGGCTACAGACGAAGTTACAGGAGGGGCTCGCAAAGCTACGAAAAGCAAACTTTTTGAGTTTCTGGTCCATGGGGTGGTGAGTCGGGAAAGTTAGTGAGCTGGCTGGCTCTAAATAGAGGGATGAGTGGAAACCGAAGGCTCTGCGCGGGGCTGGAGCGGCTCCTGCAGTGTGCTCCTGGGGCACTGGTGACTGCCTTGCCAGGAGGGCGCCGGGGTCCGCAAAGCGCCCACGATATGCTGGGATCCGTTGGTGATAGGGGTTGTGTCTGGGGGGATGTGTGCTGTGATTTTTGCTGTGGTTCTCCATGAATGGCGAATGGCATGCTTTTGAGCCTGGTGGTGGTGCAGAATCTGCACTGGATCTGACCCAAATGGGCTTGTAGGACACTTTGTTCTGTAATCAAACTTGTGTTTTGAAAAACAATTCTGATGAAAGCCTGATGAAGCCGTGTGGTGCTGCCTCTGGTTCTTGTCTCCAGTCTTGGCTCTTGTGTATCCTCTGGCTTCTTAACAGGTGACTTTCAGGGGCTTGAAGAGATAAGCTCTGCGGATCTGTAGCAGTCTATGGGAACTCACTCACCAGAGAATTTCAGGGTGCCGCGCTTAATTAAAGCAATCCTTCAGGCCTTTAAAGATTTTCCATCTTTTGTTTGAGAATCGGGTCTTCGATCTCCATTTAAGGGGAAATGCTAACCCTGTTTTGCTGCCATTGGAAACGATGTTCTTTAAATGACTCGAGTGGCTGACAGCAGTCACCATTTATGACATTTGGATTTCTTGTACTGGTACACATTTGACAGAAATAAGGCTGTTAAAGAGCCCCAGGGAATGCGGGTATTGTTTGGATACTGACAGTCCCGAGTGTTTTCTCTGCTGAGGATTCTGGCACCTTTTCGAAGGCATCAGGTGGGGGCTCTTGTGCAAAGGTTGTGGAAATCTGTGGAGCTTACTGCAGGCTTCCAAGTGGTCTCCGTGTTTCAGGCTCACTCCAGACATGCGGGATCCAGCATGTGTGCTGGGTACGGTGGGACTTTCAGGGCTGAGGGCTTCTAGGTGGCATTCTGCGTTTGTGAGAACGGCGACCAAGTGACATGGTGCCAGCGGCCAGGAGCCGTCTGTGGCAAGACTGGTGATGTGCAGGGGTGACTGGGGAGGAGCAGGGCAGGTCTGTTGCGGTGGAGGTGTTGTGGACACGTGGGTTCACTGGTCTGGCTCAGGGTGGCTGTAGCTGCGCAGAACCATCGGTGAGTTGGGAGGGGTGGGCGCAGGGGATGCTTTTGCCTTTTCCAAGGTTTCTGTTGGCATTGGCATACCAGTGGTCTTCCTTTGGTATCAAGAGGAGTGGCAGAAATAGTTGTGTGAATTTTCTTCTTCCGCGTCTAGATGGACCTCACGTGAAAGCAGCATGCTCTCCTCCTGAGCATGGGAATTTTAAATTTATACCAGAATGGATATAGCCGAACTCATTTCCATTACTTATTGTATGCTAGAAAAGTCTGCCTTTCCTGTCCTGGGAGTTTTGCTACTAGTAGCATCTTACTTGAATATCTGCATTTGCCTGGAATATCTGCATTTGTTTGCCATCTTCCTGCTCCTTGTCGGTGAGGCTGGGGCTTCTTGTCGGTTATTTGGCTGCCTGGGGACCCCATGAATGACCCTATCCTTTCCTCTGTGATTATCTCCTTTAGTTATGCTGCTTCTTCCTTGTTTGTTCTTTCCTTTGGTTTCTTCCTCATCTCAGGTTCATTTTCATCAAAACACAGGTTGGGGTAGTCAGTCTTCCATTACTTAAAAAGAGATTTTAAAAGTTACAACTTCGTTTTACCTCTTCAGGTCCTGCACCCTACCAAAGAGGAGAATGTGCCATCGCAGCTGAGTTTACCTCTGGCTGGCTGCTGAGTTTCGTTACCATCCACAGCGTGTTAGCATCTGAATTCATTCCTTGAAAAATCAAGTTACATAGTCAACATTACTGGAATTCGTTGGAGTCAAATTCCGCTCTAATTTTAGGGAAAAATCTCCTCTTCAAATTACTTGCTATTTATTTTATCTACGATAACAGTATTCGATTTGGTTATTGCAGGCTGGTTTCCCGCCCCCTCCTTCCCCTCCCCCCAAAAAAAGACTGGAGACAGGTAAATAGAGGTAGAAGGTTGTGAGAAAATTTTTTGCTATGTGAACACTTAAACAAACAGAATAATTTTGCAGTATGTCCTGAGAGCAGTTAGCTTTTGGATTCACTTGATCTTTCTGGAAATGTGTGTTCCTTTGCTAAGGTCACTTTGCACTTTGCTCCTGTGCACTTGAGTTTGCCTTTGTTCTTTTCCATGTTGCCAGCTCAGAAGATGTCTTCCTCCTTGTTTGTCCTGGTCAAACGGGATCCCTCTGAAAGGTGAAAAACCTCTTAACGGTTAAAGATCTCAAGTGGGATACTTCATTCTCATTGGGCTTGAGTTCTTGATAGTTTGTTACACCTCTGGTTAGCAGCTCTTCTTTTGAAAAGGTTAGAATTCTTTCAGTTATTTATTTTTACAGTTCTTTTGTTCTGTTTACTCTTGTCATCAGCGTCTCTCACATTGCTTTTGTGGGAAGGAAGAATTTTTTTTCCCCAAACACTTCATCCTTTATTCTTTTTTGTTTGTTTGTTACTCTCTGCTCTATTTTTAGCACTTTTATGGGTAAATATGGCTTTAATCACCACATTTATGTTGATTTATCTCTTTATCGATGCATTCTTTGCTGTCCAGTAGTACATTTCAGACTGTCTTTATGACATCTCTGTCTGGGTGTCCAGCTGTTGCTTTAAATTTTGTTGACCCAAATTAAGTTATTAAACTTTCTGCAGGCTGTTCCTTTTCTCAGTTTCTTCTGTCCTCCGGACCCTGCCATCAGCCTCCCTGCTGGCTGGCTCCCTTCAATGGATGTCACCTTTGTCTCTCCCCCCCTTTTTTTTCTCTCTTTTTTTTTTCATTTTCTTACTCAGACAGATCTCTTCCCATACAGCCTTGAGAAGGTCCATGGTGCAGATCTTGTCACAGCTCTTGTCCAGATGTCTGTCCCTTTGTGACTGAGTTGCAGCAATCTTCTCTTCTCTGGTCCGTTGTGCTGTCAGCCTTGCCTGTGTCATCATCACACAAGAAGCTGCTGAGAGGTTCATTTCTGTGTCCTGTTGTTCTGACCTCTTTCATCTGCTTCTGTGTCCTTTTCTGTTCCCACTTTATCTTCTTTCCAAAACCAATCTTCTTGCCTTTTGTGCACAAGATACACCTATAAAGGTCTGTGTCCTTTTCTTAACTATCAAGTCATATTTGTATTTGCAATAGACTCGCTGTCAGTTCAAATCACCTTCTTTTTCCCATAGTGATCTTGTTCTTTGTCCTCTGTGCTGTGCTTAGGAAGCTCTTCCTGTCAATATAAGTCCTTGTCCATATTTATTTTCTGCTGGTGTGTGTTTTTTTGTAGTTCCTGCTAATCTCTGTAGTTTAATGTTAGTTACGTATCAAGGCTGCTAATTTATACAGACCTCTGTGTGACTGCTTTGCTTATCCCCCGTCTCCTTTTGGTCTGTTTATCTCTCAAATCCAGCCATGGATTTTTATGGTAGGTGCAGAAACCCTGTTAACATGCAACAGCATTTAGTACAGTGAGAGAACAGTCCCAAAGCATGCCATCGTGTGAACAAATATTTAATTTAGTGGTAAATATCTCATTGCCCACGTTAAAAGAGACAAAAACCAGGTCTGGTGCCCCCAGGATGTGCATGGAGTGTCTAACAGATTTATCAATGATCTGCAAAAGGGGATGAGTGATGAATTTCATAAACAAATTTTGCATCTCCTCGTGTGTTGGTGGGTTTTGAATGAACCGTAAACCTTCAGGACGAAGGCTGGGATGTCCCCGTGAGCTGCCTAGAGAATAATGCAGAAGCAATTGTAAATCCGTGGTGTATACTTCCCAGAATATTTTTGTGATTTCGGTCATCTGCGTGACGAACCAGCGAAAAGAGGGGTAACTAGAGGGCAGCAGTGGTGGGCAGCCTATGAGGACGTCATCAATAAGAGAATGGGATTTACTGATTTATTTATCCACCCGAGGATGGAGAGTGATTAGGAAAGTTGTAAAATACCTGTCACTGGGGGCTCTTAGGCACTGGTTAAAGAAGTAAACATCTATCAAAGGTGATGGAGATGCTGGTGATAACTTTGAGATGAGGAAAGACTGGATGACCTCAAGGACTCATACTTCAGCGTGTTATAAAAGCTGTGTTTGCTTTATTAGAGTGGGGAGAACTAAAGATATTCTCCACAAATTGAATGGTGATCTGTTTTAAGTGGATAAAAATCATTGTCTCTTCCAGCCAGTCATCGGTTTGTAGAGATCACTACTGGTAGTAGTGGGGTGAGGAGAATGTTAGGTCTGAAAGCAGAAAAAAAGTAGAACTTTGCTACTGAATGGAACTAGTTAGAACTTTGCTAATGAAAAATATTCCACTAATTTTTATATTATCATGGATGTGAATACTATCTGGTCAGAGCATAAATCAGCCAACACTAGAGAGGCTAGGAAGGAGTCTCATGAGTTCTGGACAGTTTGTTCCGCTTCTGTAGGACAGGGCTGTCTGCAGGGTTCTCTGTGCTGGGACATGGCCAGGGAGCAGGTCCTGGAATGGAGTCACTGGTTTGCTGCGTACGTACTCCCTGTTTTGTTGAAGAAGGAGATGGTGGGGGTGAGCGTAGGGCAGCCTGGAGAAATCACGGGACCTCACCGCAGTGAAGAAATCTGGTGGGGAGGGTGCTTGCAGAAGGCTGGTCGAGTGAAAACATGGTACGGCGTTCACCCCTGCAGGCAGGCTGCCAGGAGGAACTGAAGGTTTGTCCTTTCCTAGCGCTGGACTAATTGCGGGCTAACAAATACAGAAAAGTTCACACATAATGGAGAAAATAAAATCCTAAATTCCAGTTGGGCTTTGGGAGAGGTCAGTGCGATTGTACGCAGCATGGGCTTGTTGAACAAATCTGAGTTGCTCATTGGGAAAACTTGGATTTGCTGATGAGTATAGGTGCGCAGGTGTAATTGATCTGTGAGATGTTGCAATTGCTTTCCTGTTTTTTAAAAAAGAAACACTGTAGGAATATGAGAACAGTGACACTGGATCGTTTAGGCCAGTGTCCCAGCGCAGGGCGCAGGGGAAGGCTGCACGGGAGTGCAGGAACAAGGCAAAACCCTGGTGATGCTTCATCCACACACTCTGTGCTTTGTAGCGCTGGAGCTTTCTGACCCAAAGCTGCCCGCTACCGGTAGTACCTCTGTGTGCGTTTTGTTTGTGTCAGGGTTAGTCCACTGATGTCTTCCTGAGCCCATATAAACTTTTAGCATTCACAGTGCTTTGTGTCAGGAATTTTTGCAACTTATCTTCCATTTAGAAGTACCTGGTCCTGCCGACCGCTAGCTGCTGCCTGACTGCAGTGAGGGAAGAGGTGGTGAGCCCTGGTCAGCCTCCGCTCTCCCCGTGTTGGTCGTGGTGTTGCAGGGCTCTGTTGTTGCCTCTCCCCTCCTGAAGCCATCCTCTGCACAGAGGCGAGAGGCGCGTTCTCGTCGTTCTTCACACAAAATCCATTCCAGCCATTATATCACAGCAGTGGACGTGATCAGATGGATTAAAATGAGCAAGCTGATAGAACTCAGAGGTGGTATACAGGGTTTGCTGGTTTCCATTCCAAAGACTTTTTTTTCTTTTTCTTTGGTTACATCCAAGTGCTTTGTTTGAGGTTTGGTGTCTGATTATTCTGAGCTGTGAAAGGCCATCCAGGAGAGAGGAAGGTGGTCGCTGAACTTTGCCTCAAGTTAGAGTTCATGGTTCTGTAAAGATGACATTTTCTAAGTTAAAGATTTTTGGATTGTTGTGATCATTATTTAAAAACAGGTGGAACCTGGGACGCTGGGACCCTGATTCTGGGATGTGCAAACTTTTGGGAAGTGGAGGAAGGTGAATATGGCAGGCAAGCACAAAGAATTGCAATACTCTGATCTTTCTGCTTAATAAATCTCTACAAGATTCATAGACATTAAAAGAGAAGGAACTCATATGAGGTATCATCTGTAGCTATAGGAGAGAAGCCATCTACACCTTTTTTCTTGGACTTCTGAGTCCGTTTTGAAACGGCACATTCAGTTGGGAAACCATTGGTGCAGTCAGAAACCTGTTGCCGTCAGACAATTCTCAGTCCAGTCTAAATTCCTCAGCTGTTCCAGATCCTTCTAGTGATCCATTCCTACCTCCAGACAGCATCTGGCATCTCCCCTTGCATACGTTAATGCCTTATAGAAATCAGTAGCCTCTGTAATGCCTTTACACGAATCATGGTCTCGCCAAGGTAGCTTCTATCTTTAGTTAAAAACAATGCTGTCTGTATACTTCATAATTCTTGTTCTTCTGAAAATCTGTCGGTTTCTCTGTTAACAAGAAGCCCATGGCTGCTCACTGCATGCCATCAGAGCCCTCCTGCATGGTGCCAAGAGGGAGAGTCTGTCTCTTTCAGAACAGAAAATCGCTGTAGGTGCAGCTCGATGCTGCGTTGCGTTGCAGTGTCTCCCCGCTCTCTGTTCAGTCCCTTTCTAAGGTTCTTGTAGATGTTTTTGCTTTCCTTTTCTTGACATTTTATTTTCCTTTTACCCATCAGTTCTCCAGGTTATTTTTCTCTATCTGCTGTGTCCAGACAGGAACCCTCCTTTGTTCTGCTTCAGCATTTTGGCTGCTGTGATGTTGATGTCCCTTGAGAAAAGACTCTGCAGTAGAAATAGAAAAGCACCGCTCCTGTGTTGTTTCATCTCTGCCCTCAGACAAGAGAAGGTTCCCTTGGAGAATGACAAAGAGGAGGACAGAGGCAGTCCTCTGGTGTGACAGGAGGTTCAGGCAGGGAAGAGAATGGAAAAGCCAGATGTGTGGTTTGGGCAATGGAAGGTGGTGACGGGGAGGCGGCGCAGCCGTTGGGGAGGTGATGTGCGTGCTGCACGGACGGTGTGCCTGGCTTGGGAGGCGGTGGCCAGGGCAGCGGTGGGCTGTGTGCGGGAACGTGGGCAGTCGGCAGAATTCTTAGGGAGCAGCATGCGTGCAGGAACGTTGGTTGTGTGCCTTTCTCCATGTGCTGTACTGTTTGGCTTTGCCTAGCTGCTCCGCCAGCAGCTCTGCTCCACTCTCTGCTTCATCTCCTCAGAGATGCGCGTGGTCCCTTCACCGGGGGACGTGTGGTGGTCTCCCGAGTTCCCCGTGCCCCGCAGAGGCTTCGGCCTCTGCTCAGTGGAGTGTTTGAAGTAGTGCAGAGCAACGCGTGTGTGTGGAGTCGACGGAGGGAAACGGGAGGGGTCTGTGGGTAAGAACAGGCTGGGTTGAGTAGGGGGCTCTGGGTGGATGGTTTCCCAGGAAGAAGGACATGGCAGTGCCGTTTGGCGCGTCAGCCTTCACCGGGGATGGTGCCTGTTGAGGACAGATTCTCTCCCTCTGAGAAGAGGGGAGAGAGATCCTGACCCGCCGGCAGGTGCACCTCCCAGATCTTTTTCAGATGGCCTCGTGGTATTGTGATGCTCTTTAGTAACAAGACTTTTTTTTTTATGTCAGTATTGTGGAAAATCCAATGTATTGTCTGTCACTGTCTTGTCTCGCACGTGTGTTTGAGAGCAGAACAAGCTTTCGGGTAAGGTGAGGTACTGCCATGTGTTGGTTCTCCTTTTATGAAAGTCCAGATAGAGAAAGCATTTCTGTATCTCGGGAGGCTGGTGCACGTGCAGCCTGGAGGCGGCAGTTGCACAGCGAGTGATATTTCATCCACGGGCGATATGGGCGATAGGATCATGAAGAGGGAGGGGAAGGAATGAGGCGGGGCAAGGGGTGAGGCTGAATATGCTTTTGCTGGAGCTGTCTCCTCTTTCTCAGTTTTGCCCTTTCTCTACAGTTCTCTATTTTGATGCTTAACAGAGGGAACCGAAGGAAGTTTCGAGATGTCAGGCTCAGATCCCGAGCAGATCAGGTTTGCTGACCTTGTTCTCCAGGCCTTTCAGTGTCCTTTACAGAGGAAGAGAGGTGGGCTGCGGTCTGATCCGTGTGGCCACGCAGTCTCCAGGAGGGGTGGACGTGAAACAGCTCTGCCCAGGGCCTCGTCTCTTCGGAGGGACGGTCAAATGTCCCTGGCTGACTGACAGGCGACAGCGGCCCCGTGGCCCGCTCTGTGCTGGAGGACGGCCACAGCGTGTGGATTGGCAGACAGCAGAAGAGCTCGCACACGACCCCAGTGAGGAGCGTGGTCTGGCCATTTGTTTCTGCTGACTCTGCCCGGGCCAGCGGGTGGGGGCGAGCGCGTGGGCGCGGGGAGAGCCGCGCGGTTCCAGCAGCTGTCGTAGCTCCGTGCTACGGGAGAAGATGTTTCCAGCTCTGCACAAACCCTCAGTTACGCCTCTTGCTGCCGTGCCCACGTTGGTTTCCTACACAAGTACTCGCTGAACCCACCTGCTCGGCTTCCTGCGCTTGTCTCTCTCCTGCCTCAGCCTTCCTGCTCCATCCGTGCCAATTGTAGCTGCTGGCTCTCTGCTGATCATTCGTTGCCCTTCTTTCCTTCTCCAGTTTCCTTCACGCATACAAGTGCAAGGAACGTCTGAGACTCGTGGTGATCAGGGCGAGTGCTGAGCTGGGGCTTTGGGCGCTACCAGTGCCTTTGGGTGGTTGATTTGGAGATCCAGATCCAAATTACATTTAGAATTATAGTTATATATTTAGAAATTATAAAAGGATTATATAAACCTGAAATAAACTATTTTTAAAATTTTCATTTTATTTATTAAAACCATTTTCTTCCCACTCCCCAGTGGACTGTCTTGTGTTCCTCTGGGGTGCACGCACCTCGCTTTGGAGACCACTCGTGTACAGCTCCCAGGTACTTTCTCAGTCTTCGACTGTTGCTGACTCAGGAGGTTCTCAGCCAGACTGTTCCCATGCTGTTAGCGCCCCTGTAAGGGGGTTCCCCAGGCTCTCCCCCTTTGGTGCCTGAGAACCCGGCTCTGCTCCGACAGTGGGGTTGGGTGTGCTGGGGGGCAGTGAACGCTCAATCCCCAGCTGCCTTCTCCAGGCCACTCCTGACTTTGCAGACCTCTACCAAATGCCCCCTCAGATTACCTTGGGTCACCTCTTTCCAGATGGAAATTCATGGTGTATTTACTTTTACTTTAGGTGGATGCAGTTCCACGTCTCGATCGCTCCTGTGCCGCTCTCTGTCCTTTTTTCAGATCTCCTCTGCCAGCCCCGACCAGAGCTCGCAGCATTCAGCATGTGGGCAGGTCGTGGACAGTGACGCAGTGATGGTCTCTGTTACCTTCCTTGTCATTTCTGGCGTTTAATGGCTTTTTTTGACCTCTAGTAAGCAGTGAGCTGGTTTTGGTGTTTTTTTTTTTTTTATGGAAGTGTCTGTTTAAACTCCAAGATCTTGGGCAGCAGTCAGCTCAGAGCCCATTGTTTTTTGTATGTGATGACTGGATTGTGTTTTCCCCGTGTAATTCACTTCAATATTTATTGAAATCAATTTTCATCTTCCTTTTAAGTGTTCATTCTGTCTCATAAAGTCCTTCTGGAGTTTTTTGAAGCTGGCCTTCATCCTTGCCAGCTTGAATAACTTAACATTGCCAACAAACTTTTTCGCTTTGTTGCTTTTTTTCTTTTTTTTTTTTGTCAGACTGCCTATGAATATGGTGAAAAGCATGAGTCCCAGCAAAACTCTGCACGTGCCTCCCGTTTATTTTCAGAACCAATTACCTTTACCACATTTCTATCCTTTAACCAGTTATTTATCCATAATGGGTGGATATCCAGTATCCATTGCCTCTTGGTTTGCTTAAAAGAGTTTGTCGAGGCACTTGGCTTTTGGAAGACTTTTGTGTGTGATTATCCCTATTCACATACTGGTTCAGATTCCTATAGTGCATGCTTGTTTGTCTGTATTTTCACATAGACGTAGACATATAATAAACATCTTGATAATTCTTAGATTGAAACTGAGCTTTTCTGTCTAAGTTACATTTTACAGTAATTATTTAGTGGTGGTTTTCCTTGACAACTATAAACTTGGAGGATTTAGGATTGAGTTTACTGTGTCCTGTACAGCATTAAGCTTGTGATTTGACCCAAAGTGTCTCTCCAGAGCCCACTGAAGTCCACATAAATGTCAGGACTGTAGAATGCCTACAGGAGCTGCTGACGAACGACCACTTAATTTTATTTTATTTCAGTGGCTGGATCAGAGACATGACGTTTTCTTAAAGGATTCTTGTCGCTTTATGAGCTTACACTGGTGTAGGTGCAGGAGAGGGCTCTTAGCGGGAGACGTCTCGTTGTGTTTTCATGGTTCCTCTTGGCTCGTCTCCGGGCTGATCAAAGCAGCCTGCTCGGCAGTGCAAAATCTGAAGCACGGTAGATGTGAGCTTGCTTGAAGGTTTGATTAGCATGTGAACTGCACCCGTTTGGACGGCGTGTAGCTGCCGTGGAGCTGGTTCTTCTGTCAGAAGGTAGAGCTGCGACCTGGGCTGGGCATGGCACTTACCCCGGGTGTTCTCCCTAGCCCAGCATTCCTCATCCCTGTTTCCCATCCGCTTTAGCACTGAATTCCTCTTTACGATGTCCAGGAAATACCATCCAGAGCTCGTGTGCTCTGTGTTGCTGCTTAGTGCGTATCAGGATGGTCAGAGTGGGGAGCGTGCTGGAGCTGGTGTCTGATCGCATACAAATGTCTGTGCAGCAGAAGGAGCACAGACCAAACCGGCTCTTTCTGTTTCGCTTCTTCTCTAGCGACCTGGGATGCCATCAGGAGCTCGGATGCCCCATCAAGGGGCTCCCATGGGTCCCCCAGGCGCCCCGTATGTCGGAAGCCCCTCAGTGCGACCTGGAATGCCCCAGACCGTGATGGAAACCACGAGAAAGCGCCCGGCGCCGCAGCAGGTCCAGCAGCAGCAGGTGCAGCAGCAAGTGCAACAGCAGCAGCAGGCCACTCAGAACCGCACCAGGAGGTGAGTGTCCGGAAAGAAAACCTGGGAGGACAGTTTGAGGAAGAAAAAACGATGTCTTAGACCTGTAAGATAAAAGAGACAGCTTAGAAGATTTGTATATGGTCAGTTTCTTAAAGCAGGAAAAACATTGGCAGACTTTACTCCTTACTTTATTTGTGAATGGTCTTGAAAAAACTGACCTTTACTGATGTCTGGTTTTGCACTTATGATGCTTTTACCTCACAGGTCTATCAGGCTATAAATCTGGCTGTTATATTTAGCCTTTAAAGTTAATTAACAGTTCTCTTCTAATATAGTACAGTTATTGTATTATTTGTTATCTGTCCTGTATAGTTTCTCTGATTTCTGACTGGCTAACAAGATGGTTTATAAATGAGACAAGTGGAAAAAAATTTTGATTGGTGATGTGAATACTTGTACTGTGGTCAGTCGGGAGAGTGGTCATAAAACGCAGCTGTCACAGGCGTTCCTACATATAAAACAGAGAGATAGGCATAGGAAATAATTTCATAGATTTAGAGGGATTTTTTTAAAGGAACTTTCTTTTTAAAATATGCCCACTTTGTACAGTGCTGAATGCATTCTGTCCTAAACAGCAGTTTGCTGATTTATTTTTGTAACTTATTAGATCTCAGCAGTCTGGAGTCCCCAGTGTGAGCCAGTTCCTGATCAATATGTAGGGTGCAGCCATCTAGGTGGTCTGCCTTTTGCAGAATCGTTATAGGTGCATATATAGATTCAGACAGGGATCTGGTGGTGTCATCGCATCTGGTTGCGGGTGGAACCTGGCTGTCCAAGCTCAGCGCTTCAGGAGCCCTGCTCAGTCTGGGTTATATGCCTTGGATCAGCAAGCCAGACTTGGGAATGCTGATGTCTGGGATGCATCTGGAAAGGACACCAGTCCTGAGACTGTTAATACATTACGATTGAATAAGATCGAATACTGAAGGAATGTGTGTGAGAGCAGCACGTGAGCACAGGAGGTGCGTGTGTGCCGCAGAGCTCTTGCCCAGCGCTAGCCAACACGCACATTCCCCGGGAAAACCAGGAAACCGCACATGGGAATGCTGAGCCTTTAAAAATACAGCGTAGATATAACCCGAGGCATTGCCACTGCTGGATGGTTACAGTAAACTTCAGTCACTAACTAGTTTCCAGGAATCATTAAGAAGAGTTTTCTGAAAGCTGATGGCCTGGCTCACAGAAGGAACAGTTCCCCCTCCCCAGTTCTTAGCTTCAGTGCTTCTAGTCTGGAGCCCAGCACTGATCTCCGCTGCGCTGAGTCCAGCTCACACCAGCGCTACCTGGGCACTCAGAAAAGTTTCTCTGTTTCTTCTGCCGTGCCTTCCCTCCAGATAATGTGTTGAACATTTTCCCCTCCTTCATTTCCACCTCCCTGTCATTTCCCATTTAAATTTTTCTGGTTTTTTTCAGGACAAATTTTCTGGCAGCTTAGGTCCAATTCTGGGAGAAATTGAGTTCTATGTTTTGTGGTGTAAACAGGCCAAGAAGGTGTAGTCATCCTTTCTTGGCAGGTTTGGTGGAGACAAAAATCTCATTTCTGTAATAGACTCTTGGAGAGCTGGTTGAGACCCAAGTTGTTGGGGGTTTTTGGTTTATTTGTTCCTTGCTTTTTAACTGCACGCCTTTGGGGTTGTTGCATGCGTATCGCATTTCCCTTTGAGAGGATGGAGCTTGCTCAGGCATTACTTCCAGATTCTGTGCAGAGTTTCAGTGCAGATTTGATTTTGAGAGCTGTGCACGGTGCTGGAGGTACACTTTTAGAAAGGGAGGTTGTTCACCCAAGAGGTTGGGTGTGACTGTGTGGATGAATTTTCTGCCCCCAGGGAGGATGTAGTTTGCACCTCCAGGTACAACCAGTTCCTCAGGCTTGGCTGAAATGGGGATGGGGAGGAATCTAGGAATCCGGTATTTCAGGCCGGGTTTATTATTAGCAAACGTAGGAAGGAGCGGGCCACGGGCCGCATCGCTGTGCGTGGCAACAGCTCTTAGGTGGAGATGGCTGATGACAGACTTCCCGCATGGAAACAGCGAGGAGGGGCACCCCTGTGACACAGCAGAGCCGCAGCAGGCGGTTCACTTTCTCCTGTCTGTCACAGATGGGGTGATTCATCTCCCGCTTAGGATAAAGGCCTCTCAAAGTGTAGGGGTGAAGAATAAGTCCTGAATTCCCTCTCGGCCCTGTTAGAGAAATCTAGGGGACAGGCTCGATGGGCACGAACGGCGCTTAAAGTCTGAAGAATTCAACAGACAGTATTTGGCAATCTTCCCGCCAGTACCGTTTCCTAGGCACACAGACATTTGTGTGCATGTACGGGAACACGTTTTAAAAGCACAGATGTGTGAATGGACACAGGAGGTGTGTGCACTGCAGATACACAGCCTCAGCCCGGTCACTTTGTATATTGCTCATGCAAATGCATTACAACAAAACAGGGGTCTGTGCACAGGGAAGGGTGTGTGTATGTGCTGTTTCCGTACCTCCTGTGAAAGACACGTATGTGTGTGTGTTTTCATCAGCACTCAGTTCGGGGCATGAATGAATGAGTGCATGCGGTCTGTCCGAACCAGTTCACGTTCTGTTTACAGGCGCTCAGCCCCTCACACGTGCATGTGCGTGGGTTTATCTCTGCACACTTCCACACGTGCTCGCTGTCCTCCTACGTGCTTTTTCTGTGTCTATAGGCAGCATGTGCACATGCACTTGCACACATTGCCGCCCTGCACCGTGGAAGATGCTGTGATCAAAGAACTTGCACACTTCTTTCCAAGATGCATAACAGACAGCCCTGGTTTGTTCTTCGCTAACTACCTCCCCAGGCTGCTGAGAGAAGGGGTCCTAGGGCCTGGGCATGGGTGAGACCCTTTTGCTGATGCATGCACAGCTGTGCACCAGCATGTGGAGATGTCAGGATAATTTAGCAGGTGGCCTCGTTACTCCTAGATCTGTCACCATGGTAACGTGTTTTTTTCTTTAAAAAATGTACAGTGCCAAGAGGAGGAAGATGGCTGACAAAATTCTCCCTCAGAGGGTGAGTCGCTTTCATTTCCTATTCCCTTCACAATCAGTCCAGCATCTTAGTGTAATTAGAGGGATTTTAGAAAATACTTTCACTTTTTGTTTAAAAATCTAATTAAAAAGTAAGTAGGCAGTGGGTGAAAGTCTAGAGGAAGGCTGGGGCTGGGGCTGGGGACTGGGAGCGTGGAGCAGCCCGGCCCCATCGTCCCCGTCCTCGTGCGCTGGGTTAGCCGAGCCAGCACTGCCACTTGCTGGATGGACAGTGGTGCTGGGCTGCAAAGTACGCGACTTGGCGCCGGGGCCCACTGGGTCTCGGGGATGTTTTGGGTCAATTTCTGAGGCTGGCCAAAGGCTGGTTCGGAGCACAGCTGTTTCTCCAGGAGATGGGCTTGCTCTCAGGTCTCTGGCCCAGCAGAGCTGCCAGGTTCTAATTTTTACGGTTGTGTCCTAGAAAGACTGAAGAGCACCAATGTAAACAACAGAGTTCAAGGGGCCTGCAGTGTCCAGAGAGTCATTAATTCTCTTATCCCTGGGGATATGTCTAGCTTTTAGTGTCTGCCTATGCTTGATCCTCAATGCTTAAATCTTCTACTTCCTTTTAAACATTGGAATTTCTCTCTGTTCCCCTTCTCTTTCATTATTCCCAGACTTTTCCTTTCTTGTATCCTCTTCAGTGCAGTTCCCCAAAACCTACTTGGTCCCGAAAGGCAAGCTTCCTTAGTCTTCAAAACACCCTCGCCACATCCCAGTCCCAGCGCTTTTTCTGGGCTCAGAATCCCTTTGGCGGGTGTGCAGATCTCCGCGTCCCTTGCAAGTCTACCTCTCCACTGCCCGTGTAAAGCCAAACCTACCGGCAGCCTCCAGGTTCTCCTCTGTGCCATTCCACAGGTACCTGGTGCCAGCCGCCCCAGCTGGGGAGCCCTCTTTTGGCACTCCTGATGTCATGTCGTCACTTCTTCTCGTGTAATTCCTGCCATCCTCTGAAAGCACAGCCTCTCACAGGTTGGCCATTAGTTCTCTCATGCTGCTGTCTTGCAAGGACTAAGCTGCCATTAGATCCAGATCTTTGAACTACTTGCAGCCTCCATGGTGTTTGTGTGAAAGCCTCGTTCCTGCTCTGCTCGGAGTCTGTACTTTCTTAGAATGAAAGCTCTGTTTCTTGTGCTGCCAGTTCTGTCTGTCCCACACAAATTGTTTTCACAGACAATTACACATCCTGTATGGTGAGGCTATCACTTAAATATATCCATTTCAAGGCTCTTTTTTTTTGTCTAGTGCCTTTATAAGATAAAAAGGTCTCAGAACAGAGGTGACCAAACTTTTTTTGGCAACAGGAGACTTATGCCTCTGTTTATCAAACCCACGATAATTCTTTAATAGATAGAACCTTATTCAAGTGTGTCAAAAAGCTACACAGCGGCTAGCACCTTTCAGAGCCATGCTGTCACCGAGTCTTCTTGGGTGAATGTGCACTGGTGTCCTGTCAAGTGGAAATTTCTGCTGGTGGCTGTGGAGTGCCCATGAAACACAGGGCAAAACTTCCAACTTCACGGAGCTACTTCTGGGGTATTTTCCAGCCAGTCAGCATCTGTTAGCCACAGACTTTTTGCAGACACTTGCTTGTGTTTCCTGGGAGCTGTGAAGGGGAGAGAGGAAGATATTCAATGCATTTAACTCTTGAAAGCCATCTTATGTAACAGTGGAAAAGGAGGTGGGTTCTCCTTGTTGCTTGCTGTGGTGGTGAGTCGGGCAGCTGGCACAGATAGCCTGCTGCTGCACTTCAGGCTCTCTGGTCAAGCCCGTGCTGTGGTGCTGGAGTGTGTTGCTGGTTGGGTAGGTCACTCAGGTGCTACAGGATTTAATTTTGCAGGGATGTAATCATATGAGAAAAGTCAACCTCGCAAACTGTGACGTGTAGTAAGATAGAATTATGGAACTGCCTGGGACCTCCTGGCACATCCCATCTGGTTCCCTCTGTCGTGGCAGCCACAACACAATTGCTACCTCAACACCCATTAGGTTCATTGCTTCTGAGATACTTCAGATCCAGCAGTTTGTTGTATTCTTTTTCTTTTTGATAGGCTTGGCAAGGCAGGTGCTTTTTTGCCAAGTAAGAGGGGCTCCCCACAATTCCAGTCCTCCCAGTCCTTCGTTACATCTGTTCCAGGTTGAATTCACCTCTTTGGAACCTCTTTAAATTTACCTCTCAGGACACCAGAGCTATACATAGTATTACAGATTACCAGTATCACCAGTGCTTGAACGCCGCTAACACATTTTTATCTCTACTGGAAATAGCCAGTGATGCAGACTGGGATCACATCTTATTTTTTATGGCCTTACCACATTGATACAGCACATGGTCATTCTGTAATACTGGCAAGTGTTTGTACTTTCTATTGTTTGCAACTGATGAATTTCCATGTTAGAGCAGGGATTAAGGGTTTAGACTCTGAGAAACATGATCCTGTGCTGTATAATGCTGTATTTCATCCCATTTCTATTGTACAGCTCTCGGTTTCCTTACATCCTCTGTGCTGTCCTCTGCCTTGTGTTGCCAAAGGCACCCAAATTTCTCATTATTAAGTTTTGTTAGCATACTTCTCCTTTTTGTGCAGGAGCTATTAATGAAAATATCTAAATAAAATCAGTTTCAGAGATGGTCCATGAGGTACTTCCTACTTAATACTTTTTTTCTATGCTAGTTCTTTACCACATATTGTTCTTGTTCTAATCCCCATTTTCAGCCTTAAGTAGTGGTTCCCTTTATGACTATATGTCAAATGCTTTACTGAAATGCAAGTCAGTTGGATCTACTGCGTATCTTTTGTCTAAAATGCAATTTTAATGAAAAGGAAGACTTGATTAAGCCCAGGCTGACACACTGTAGTGTATCAAGGCTTTGCATTTTGCATTAACTCCAGTTTGTGCAGCAGGTTGTACCCCACCCCATTTTCCTTACCCCTGGGTTCTTCCCTTGTTCTCAGGCCACTGAAACCCTCATCCAGGGTCAGCAAAGTTCCCAGGCATCCTCATTCATAGCTGGGGACCCTGATCTCTGGAGCTGATGTGGCCTTTGTGACCCAAGCCCTGCAGTTGTGCCTCAGGCCGCAAGCCGTCTGCAGAGAATTGCGGCTGCACATCACGTCCCACCTCTTCTTCCTCCTGGCCTTGTCTCCTCATTGTTCTGGTCAGTGTCTCTCAGGTCTGAGTCATTCCGTTTTCTCCCAGGCACCATGACTGTCGGTCACTCTTCTGCTTCTGGAGCTCCCTTGCCTGCCCGTGCTGGTGCAGGAATCTCAGCTGAAATCCCTCTGGGTCCGTAGCTGCGTGTGTCTCAGCTTTTCTCCGTTTCACTGGCTGAGGGGAGGGCAGCTCTGGAACAGCAAACTGCGTCTCCCTCCACGCCGTGCTTATCCCTTGGTATTGGCGGCTGTTCTTCTCACCGGGCCCCAAATTCCCCCGCGGGCTCTTTGTCTAGCTGTGCTGACGGGTTTTTGTGCAGCTGTCCTCCCCTTTTCATCCTCTCCCCTTCATTCTCCTCTCCACAAATGTTCAGTCAGCTCCCACTGCCATTCAGTGGCCACCACGTGGGATCTCTGCACAGACCTGAACCACAACAGCTGTCCTGTTGGTGGGTCGCTGTGTGGCTCCTGCCCACCTCTCTCTCCATCTGAGCCAAGCAGAGGTGAGGAACACCTGGATCTGTCAGGGTTGGGGATGTGGTAAGAAGGGGCAGCTTTGGCTATAGCAGCTGTGAAATAATGGAGTTCGAGATCTTGAAGGGAATGAGGAAGGAGCGTAGCGAAGTGCAGATCCTGGACTTCGGACAAGCAGAGTTTGGCTGATTCGGGGAACTGGTAGGTGCGGTCCCACGGGAAGCAGCTCTGAAGGGCAGAGTGGCTCAGGGAAGCTGGCCGGCCTCTAGGGACCCTCCGGACACGAAGAGTCTGTCTTGATGTGCAGGAAAAGGAGCAGATTTATGAGAAGCCCAGATTAACTAAGTGGGGAACTCACAGTGGAGGTCCCAACATCAGAAGGCAGCGTATGAGAGGTGGAAGCAGGCACAGGCTACAAAGAAGGAATTTAGAGCACTGTGTCGAGTTTTGAGACCCCCAATTTGACATCGTCAAACTGGACTGAGCTCAGCAGGGGGTTGTCAGGTTGGTCACAGGGCTGTGTAAGAACCGGCCTTGTCCAGCCTGGAGGGAGGATGCCTCTGAGGGGACCTAATAGCAGCTTGTCAGCTCCAAAGAGAGGATGGTCAAGAAGAAGGAGCCAGACTTTCCAGTGGAGCATGGCAGGAGAACAAGAGCCAGCAAGCGGAGGTTGAAACAGGAGAGGAGCTGGCTAGATGTAAGGAGAAACTTTTTCACAACAGGACAGCCAAGCATTGGAACCTAGAGAGGTTGTGGGATCTCCACCCTTTGAAGTTTTCAAACCCCAGCGTAACCTTGTTGTTGACCCTGATTTGAGGAGGAACTTGGACTAGAGACATCCCAACATCCCTTCAAGCCGGTGCCTGTGATCCAGCTCCATAGAGCATCTCTAGCAGAAGTCTCCAGAAACGTTGCTTTCATATGCCTTCTGACTCCCTGCTCTAGAGCTGATGCTTTTCCGTGCTGGTAGACTTTGTGGGCACCTCTCCAGTTGTTTCTCTGGACTGTACGCCTTAGAGGTTTGGCTGGGTCGTGGATGCTGCCCGGCCACTGAACCCAAAGGATCTATGAGTTGCTTTTACTGAACTTTGAGAGTCACTCATAATCCTCATTCAGAGATGTGACCTAGAGCCTTCTTTTATGTAATTAAACATTCAAATATAGAGAGTGTAGAGCTTAGGCACTTACATGTATTGCTTCTATCTGCCCACGTTAGTCTGTGCTCATAACGGATTACCGTGAGCGGCTGCTGAAAGACTTGCTTCACTGTTGCTTATAGTGTTGCAGGATCTTTACATTTTTGAGTGGTGTCTGCATGTGGCCATGAAATTCAGAATGGCCTTTGCCATATTACTGCACTGCATTATTGGCTCTGTGCCAGTCAGAAATCCTCTCTGACACATGCTCTCTTAGGCATCAAGACTCACAAGGTGGCACGGAGTCACAATGTCTGAGAAGTGTCAGCCCTTAGCTGTTCTTGACCACCACAGATGCCTCGACAGCAGAGGCTTCTTACCAGGAAAGCTGTCCAGTAGCTGATAAGCCAGGCTTTGGTTGTTGTCACTTATAACGTAAAAATGCTGGACTCTCAATACTCTTTTATCTAAGTTGTGTGCATCTGCTGTAGGCAGTAAAAACGCTGGCTCAGGATGTGATCTTGGCTTTCGTTGCCTCCTCGAAGATGCAGTTGCAGGTCAGCCTAATTCTGAGGAGGTTGACAAATCTCTGCTAGCATTTGAGGATTTCTTTTTAAAGCAAATTGCTGAAACTGTTTTGTTTGTCCTGCTCAGGCAGTGAAGAATGCAGCTCCAATTACTATTTCTTACCTGAAATGGATCAAATTATATATATATATATATATATATATGTAGTGGGAACTTTAATGGCAGGCAACTTCAACCTGAAAAGAAATATCAGTCCGTAGGGCACGCTCTTCGGTATCTGTTTGGTTTTTGTTTTTGCTATCTTTAGTTTAAACTACAATTAAGTTACGCAGGTGACAGCGTGGAGGCTGTTTGCCAGACTATCTGCCTGTCTCAGGTGTGTGCTCACGGGGGGGGTTCAGCTGCCGGCCATCTACCTGAACCGCTGAACTTCCAGGACAAGCTCTTCCAAGCAGAGACCAACGTGCATGGAGTTGAGCAGGCCCGCAGGAGGCCAGTGGCATTGGGCAGGGAATTCCTGACTGGCCTTAAAGTGGGAGTGTGGGCAGGGCTGGTCTGCCCCAGGAACAGCACGATGGCGCCGAGCACGCAGGCGTGAAACTGGGAAAGGCCCAGCTCAGCTGGAACCAAACCTGGCAGCGGGCGTGACGGTCAGCAAGAAGGCCTTTGCAAGTGAATCAGCAGCAGAGGGAAGAACAAGGAAAACCCGGGTCTGGGTCTGGGTCTGCCCCTCGAGTCAAAAGCCGCGGAAAAGGCCGAGGCACTTGGGGCTGTCTTTGCCCCAGTTTCTCCTGGTAAGTCCTGTCCTCAGGCTCCCAGGTCACGGACCGTTCCCGGGATGTGGGTGACTTTGGTGTTTGTCTTCTGTTGGAAGCACCTCTGGTCGGTGCTTCTGGTTTGTCTCGAGCAGCAGAGCAGCGCCGACGGCCTCAGTGCTGATGGCTTGTGGGGGTGGAGGGAGGCTGAGCTGTACGTAGGCTTCTCTGTAGCCAGCGGTGCTTCTGTCAGGGTGCCACTTGAAAAGGCTCAAATCCTCTCAGAATTCGGGATCCTACAAGGTTAAGTTTATGGCAGAGTGGGTTATACTGTGGCAGCAGGAAAGATTTTGTACGTGCAGTCGTGCTGGAGGTCAGTGAGGCTGACAGAGATAGATCTGTTAGGTTTGCTGGTGTCCACGCTTCACCTAGGGATGCTAACGAAAGCTCAAACAACCCCCTTCAGAAAACTGCCTGGGCCAAAAATGCATTTCCCAGATTGCGTGCTTTCTGATGGCAGAAGTTGCAGAAATTTTTACTGCAATTTTTTTGTTTGTTTGTTTCTCAGAAGAGGGGAATCAGGAGCTAACCTGTTGGCAATAGGAGGATGCTGGAGACCTATGTTTGGTAGTCTGGGTAATGGTAGGAGCAGGGGAGGTGGCTTTGTTCGTTGCAGAAACAGGAAATCTCACACCTGTTTCTCCTTACGTCTCTGATCTCAGTTGTGTCAGTGGCAATGAGTGCAACTCAGCCTCTGTCTCCAGGTTAAGCTCAGGTTTCCCATCTCTGAGACTGTTTTTTGATCTGCACACTTGTATATCAGCTCCTAATAGCTGTATTGAGAGGTCTGTTTAATTTTCCTAGAGAGTGGCAAGCCTTCATGCTGAAGACTTTGAAACGAAAGAGCACATATTTGATCTTACAGAAGAAAAGAAGTACAAATTTATTTTTAGTGTCATACAACTAGACAATCTGAAGTCTGACCCTATCATGAGAACTTACTGCTACTTTGGTTTTGTTTACCTTCTACAGGACAGGCCTGAGAGCATATGCATCTAAAATCACTAGTGATGAAATATTCCCTGCAGTCACTGTCAGTTTTTTTCGGTGTTTGGCTACACTCACTCCTAAGAATTTTCACTTTATTTCTAATCTGAATTTAAACAATTTCAAGTTCATTGTGTTGTCACTTTGATAGGCAGAGAAACTTTTTTTTTCTTTTTATGTAGATAGATACATATTCGTAAGTAAAGCTAAATTAATTGGCTTCATGGAACCTTGTATTATAGAGGATGTTTTCCTGTCTCCTCATCTCAATAGCTTTTCTCTGAATTTTCTTGAGTTTGTCTGTAGATTTCTTCATTTGTGACTCTGGTGTTCTTTTAGGCATTATGCTATTGCCAAGCATGGCAGTGATTGCAAATGATTGTAAAATCCTTAGTCTTGCTCCGTGTCTTCCCACTCCTGTATTTAAGAACGGTGCTGGCCTGTTCAGCTGCAGTGGTGTTCTGGGCTATTCTTTCCTCCCCTGCCATTTCCTAAACCCTTTTAGTGTTTCCCTGGGAAGTGGTGGGAGTCCCCATGCTGTAGCTATGTCCCAAATTCTTTGCTTCTAGGTTTTTTGGTTGTACAAATACCTTTAATAATTTGTATTGTTTTCTTTCTCCCAGTTTACCACGGTATGGATCCATATCCCTGTCCTCTTTTTTATTTCTGATTTCCCCACCCTGTGTCGTTTCTAGATTCTGTTCCTTACGTTCAAGTTAAATTATAAAAGCCTCAGAACCATTCCTCTTCTTTATACCCTGCATCTTTGTTTGTTGCTGCTCATGCAGGTGACTTCATTAACTTATCCACAGTGAGCTTTGGTCACTTTGTCAGCAGCCGTGGTCTTGTTAGCACCCACCAGCGCAGATTCCTTGCTTGCTTCCTTGTGCTTTCCCTTCTGTCCGTTCAGTATTGCGGCTCATCTGCCACCGTGCAGCTCAGGCAGCAAACTCAGGAAAAGCCTTTTCTGAAGTGTCTTACAGTATTTTCAGGCCATGATTAACTAAAAATTTTACAGCTTTTAGTGCATTTATGTCTCTTTTGTCTTCTTCTGGATCATTTTGTTAAGAACACCAAGTCAAAGTTGTCGAAAGACGCAGGGTTTCGTGTGATGAAACCTGGCCGTGATGAAAACGGAATCTCTGTCTTGCTGCTGTCTGTCAGCTTTCTTGGGCAACACACGGCCAGGATTTGCTTCTTATCCTTGTGTCACTGTGAGTTCCTCAAGAAATTCTTGTGGAGGATAGTATCCCTAAGGACCCCTTGAAAGTCGGACATACCTGTTTTCCTTTATTTTTTTCCATTATTTCTGACATCTTTAAGGGATGGATGGGGCATAATTTTCATGCAGAAGTGATACAGCTAGGTCTCTGGATATTTAGAAGAATAAATTTGGAATCCACGTGATGGGTGTTAGCGCTCTTCGAGCCACAGCAGTAGTTAGCTTGGAATGGACACATTAGATCAGTTTTGACATCATGTGTATCTTTCTTTAGAGCCTTGGAGACCGAAGCAGAGCTGTTCCTTTGGTGTACTTGAGAGAGTTTAGTCTAGATTTAAATGTCCATGACTCTGTATTTCATAACTGGGAGATGTTCATGACATTCTGCTTAAAACATTGTAGGGAAATCAGAGTAAATCTCTCTAAGTCTTGCTTGTATCTTTTAGCTGCACGTAACAGGCTTATCTGCCCAGGTTCCACGTTTCTTCTCTGCTTTAAATCAAAACATGGCTTAACTGTTTGGTTGTCTTCCCATACCGCTGTGACTATAAACAGATAAATATTTTCTCTCCTGAAACTCTTTTTCCTTTTCTAATATTTATGTGATAATGAGCGAGAATAAAGATAACATTTTAAATAAATTTACAAGTGCACCATTCCCCAGCACAATTGCATTATTAGGATGATGATGGTTATGGTGGGGTTGGGGCTAAGTGCGGGCTGGGACTCGGAGTTAATGGGATGTCAAAATACAAAGAGAAGGAAAAAGTTATTGCATTAGAAGACAATATTTTTGAGGGTAGGGTGGTGAAGCCTGGGGATTCTGCCCCTGTGCTGAGGATGGCTGGATTAGATTACTCTCTGCTGCAGGTGCAGAGGAGGAGGAGGGAGTGCACTTCTGTTGTTTAAACATTATTTTCATGCTGTTCTCTCTGCTTGAGAGCCACCAGGTGCAGTTAGCGTTTACTCACAGCCCTTCCTTTTCTTGCTGACAGCCAGCCACCAAAGTATAAATTCAGAGTTGGGGAATCTCTCTTTCCTTCTGGAAGGTTTTCCTGCTCTCTAGATGAGGAGGGATCTTTTCGTTCCCTGCCTGGGCTTCTCTTGATCTCTCTGTTAAGTTTTACATTATTTGAGGAGATCCTTGTGCCTCTGCCTGAGTGAAGACATCTGAGCACTTTGGAGCTTCATAGAGCAGCTTTGTAGAAGTTAAATCTTGTTCAACAAGCCTGCCTTTTTCTGAGGGGATTACGGAAATTGTGTTGATACTATTGGATTTCTTCAAGCCATTGATCTGTTATCAATGACATCTCAACTGAAAATCTTACAGTATAATGAACCGTAGTGGTTACCTTAAATTAAAAAGTTCCTCACTGTTGATCTGGAGACGTATCGGTGAGCAGGTCATTTCTAGTGGCACCAGAAGGATCTGTTCTTGGCCCAGTGCAGTGTAGCACTTTTTTTTTTTTTTCAGTGTCACGCTTAATGTGTGAAATTTGCTTTTTAGTACTCTTCCAGCCACAACAGTAATTAGCTTGGAATTAAATCAGTTTTGACATCTTTGTTCTTACTGTGAGCCCTCCAGAAAGACAAGCTGCTGTTTGGTTATCTACTGTAAATTTAAAAAGGAATATACTGCCTACAGAGCCTCTGTGAGTGGAGGGTTTAGGAGCTTGGACACGGAGCTGCTGGAGCGGGGCCAGAGAAGCCACGGAGATGGTCTGAGGCTGGAGCAGCTCCCGTGCGAGGACAGGCTGAGAGAGTTGGGGGTGTGCAGCCTGGAGAAGAGAAGGCTCCGGGGAGACCTTCCAGCAGTTGTCTGTCCTGTGCTGAGGATCCCAGAGCTGGGTGCAGCACTGCAGGGGGGTCACCAGAGCGGAGCAGGGGGTCACAGTCCCCTCCCTCGCCCTGCTGCTTGCGCTGCTGATGATGCCCCCAGGACACGGGGGGTTTCTGGGCTCCAGCGCACATTGCACATCTTTATTGAGGATTACTGCTGTTTCTACAACCTTATTAGAAACTACATGAGATCCTGGGTCCAGTACCCTGCAAACCAGCTGGAAGGGTTGTACGACGGCTTTATCTGGAGGGCTGTGTAGGCCAGCACCCTGCTTCATCATGTACCTGCGAGTTCATGAGCCAGCTGTGTGGAACCTGGGGTTAAAATACTGAAAAACTGCATTCTGGGTCCAGAATTTTTAATTCACTGCTGTGCAGCATGATTAATTTCCACTGTGTGGAAGGAACTGAGGAATCTTTTCTTCTGTGTGGGACACGATAAAAACATTAGGGTATTTTGTTGTGTCCAAAGATTTGTATTTAGTGTGGGGAGGAAGCATAGCCCAGCTGTCTTTATTCTGCAAGCTGTCCAGCAACTCCTTGATGTTTCCAGGTCAGTGCTTGCTCTTCCTGCCTCACTCTTCAAAATGTTCATTTTCTTTTATTATTCTGCTGATACTAAGACTTTGTGAATGAATACAAGCAGTTAAAAATATAGTGGGTTCAGCTAAAGCTGAACAAAGTTTCTAGCTCCATGGTTTCTGCTCCTCCAAAGTGTCAGTCCTGCTGTAAATCGAGCAGGCATTCTAGCATCCCAAAACAAACAAATAATGTTGAAAGAGACATTTATCTGATAGTATTGATCAGTCTAAATACAGAAGGGAGGAATTGTTCCTCTCTGGGATGGAAATAAAGATATTAAGAAAGGGGTGACAAAAAACTGTCAAATGTCTGAGTGGTAGGGAGAAGGTGCATAAGGAATGCCTGCCCAGTGCTGCTCCGGCCATGCAAGAAGGTGGCATCAAGTGAAGCTGGCAGATGGCAGGTTCAAAGTGAGCAGAAGGAGGAACTTCTTCACGCCCTGCCCGTTGAGGTTCTGGAACACCATGGCTCAGGCTGTTGTAGGTACCAAAGGGCAGTAACTTTCAAGAGCTGTCAGAGACACAATGCTGAGACAGACAGGCGGTTGGGATGACCTGGTGCAATAGTTCTTGTGTCCATGCAGAGCACAGTGAACAGGTGCATGCCGGGTGTCTCTCACAGGTGTTTGTGTCTTACACCAAATTAGAACTGTAGGCTTCTGATTGTAAAGCAAAACAGAAATACCAGAAATTAAAAGCTAGCTTTTAATTCCTATAGGAGTATTCTAACATTTATTTTAATTACATAGGTGAAAGCTAGAGTGAATATCATAGAAATGGACAAGGCAGTTTAGTAGACATTATAATTACTTACAGTTCCTTTCTTTTGTGGTTTGCCTGCCGGAGTTATTCACAGTTGAGAACGGACTTTTTCATGTAAGGGTGTACTTGCTCATTTCTAAGCTCAGGTTGTTAGATATTCCTCCTAACCTACTTCATATCACCTCCTCTGCAAACTTCTCTGGAAAAGGGAAAACAAAAAGGGAGTTTGTTAATAGAACTAATATAGTTTAGATAATGTTTTGAAGTACCAGTAGAAGTTGGCAAGGTCCTAAGTTGATACCTCATGGCTGCTCATGTTGAGACTTTGATGTGAAGGTCAGCTTCGCCTCCACCAAGAAGATGTGTTGACAAAAGCTGGCTTCCTAAATGGCAGCTTTTATGCATGATGAGTAACACTTGTTTTTAAAAACTCAACATGAACGTGCACCCTTTATTTTCAGTCTAGAGAGACCGAGCACTTTTTTAGTTTAAACAGGACGAATTTACTGTACTTTGCCAAGCGCAGAGGGTCTCAGGCTGCCTGTAGCTAAGCCTCACGTGAAAAGAAGAGGCCGTGATTCAGGCCTTGTGGATCCAGCTAGGGTCTTCCAGGGTTCGTTAGCTTCAGTTCTGTGCTCCAGCTTTTTGGTCGCATGCTTGTACCATGTCACTGAGAGCTGCCCCGCTCGCTGGGGTCTACTGTCCTGGGGTAACCCCTTCGAGCACGTCTGTCTGGGGGCTGGGACAGTGTTGGTGTTGCTGCTCTGGAACGTGGTAGATGCTTGCTTCCAGTGCTCGGATATTGCTTGCTTCCTTCTCAGATCCGGGAGCTGGTTCCTGAGTCCCAGGCCTACATGGATCTGTTGGCCTTTGAACGCAAACTAGACCAGACCATTATGCGGAAGCGCGTGGATATTCAGGAGGCGCTGAAGAGGCCAATGAAGGTATGTCATGAAAAATTTGTGGATCGAGTTAGGGGGAAAAAAAGAATCCTTGTGTTAAATGGTAGAATGATTCTTTCCAGTAAAAGTCCTGTTAAAAGTGATATTTTAAAACAGGTCAGACAAAGCTCTGAAGAATAAGCAACTGAGGAGCAGCATGCATGGAAAAGTGGTAGAGAAAATCCTGTGGATGTTGCCAGCTGTAGCTTCTGAAAGCCTCTAATAAGGGCAATAATAGCTTCTGGATAAATAAACACTGTTTTCGGAACTTTGTGTTAGAATGGTTAAAAAAAAGCAAATAAGAGATTAGAGGGGTGTGCTGGAGAGATGTATTAAACTTCCTGTTAGAATTAAGTCAAAAGCTAAACTTGTGGGATAACAGAACATATAATGTGAAGACTTACTTACAGGAAAAGTGTTAAAGATCCTGCAGAAAGGTACACATTCACATGGTCTGTAACGCGATTGTTCATGTAAGGAAAGAATGGATGATATAACCTGCAGTTTCTGTTAGATCAAGTCCAGCGCTTCACTGTTCATCCCATCCTGTTGAAATGATCTTATTCCTAAGTTTTCTGAGTCTATCCAACTGAATAATGGAAAAGTTTAGTTAGGAGGAAACAGTGGAAGTTATCTATTTCAACCTCCTGCTCAGAACAGGGTTGTCAAGGCCTTGCTGGGTTTTGAAAATCTCTGAGGATGGACATTTCACAGCCTCTTGAGGCAATCTGTTCCAATATTTGTCCACTCTCATTGTGAATAATTTATTTTCATGTCTTATTTAAGTTCTTGTGACTGTACTGAGTGCTCGTACTCCTCATGCAGTAGATCCTGTAGTGTGGAGGGTTTGTAGCTGTATGTCTGCTGTGCAGTGAAGCTGACATTCTCCTCTGTACCACTGCACTGGGTGTCAGCCCTGGTAAGGACAAGATTCCGTCCCGTTTGTCACCGTGCAGGTATCTCATGAGGTGCAGAGGACTTTTACCTCTGATGTTTTTCCAATTGAGATATATGAAACATTACAAAAAACCTGACAGAATGAAGTTCCATTAGCATACCTATTTTATAGAGAGGAGACTGAAGTGTGAACGGTTTAAATCACAGGTGGTGTATGTCGTAGATCAGACTTTCAGAAGGAATAATTTGTCTTAGCTTCTTGATGTGGGTAGAACACTGTTATTTTAAACCAGCTAGGGACTTGGCCGTGTTTAAAAGCAATCGAAGATTTAGACTCACGTTCATAAATCTGCAGGAAGACGTTTTTCCTGGGGCAAACTCTGTAACTGGGGAATTGACCTGTACAGGAGGTTCCAGCTCTAAGCTGTTCAGTGGAGATACTCCGGGGCTGTAACGGGGAAGAGTGTGGGAGGCACAACACCTGTCAGAAACTGGAGACAGAAAATTCTGTTTCCATCTAGGGCTCAGCAAACGCATTTCAAATATCAGTTACTCAGCTAGTCAACATCTAAAGAATGATCAGATGTTTTTCAAATGCATGTCTAGACTTAGCGTGTAGCAGCTGTGAAATTCAAGACCTGTCAAAACAGAGTTAAGTGCCGATAAATTTGGGTTGTTCTGGTGTTAAGTATTTTCATTTTGTTATAGCTGGAGCATTGGTAACAGCAATAGAAGTTATCGCTGCATTTCCATCTCATATCAAAGCTCTTGTAATTTGGAAATATTTGCCTGAAAGCAGTGGTTCCCAAACTGGGGTTGTAATCCCGGGAAAAATTTAGATTTGTCTGAGGTATGTGATAATATGTGGGGAACATGTAGGACTGCTCAGAACTGTCCCTTGTAATTGCAGTTATCATGTTGGTCATGGTGATTGACTGGAGCTAGAATCAGTCTCTGGGAACCACAGGTTGATAGTTGATAGGTTTTCTGTCTGAAGATGAGCTTTTCTGGAGAAATTTTAGGAGGAAATGTTTCTGCTGGGCTGGTGGATCCTGCCTGGCTCTTCTGCGCACAGCCACACGCTGAACCCGATGGCAGCTGTGGGATGGTCCTGGAGCACGGAGCCCCTCTCCGCTGACAGCTTTCCTGGTCTAGATCTTGCCTTGTCTTTTTTCTGCCTGTTCGGCACTTGTGTGTTCTCTCCTTCTCTGTCAGTCCTGCGTTCTTGGGCTGCCCTTGTCACAAGAATCTCAGAGTTCCTCGTCCACAGCGCAGCATTTGCTGCATGCCACATGTCACGAGAGTCCTTGTGCTGACTTTATGGAAGACCCTTCCGCTCACATGTTCGGAATTCCAGCAGGGACTCCAGGAGGGAGCTGGGCGGCCGGGTGCAGTGTGGCTGGAGGTACGGATAGAGCAAGCTCCGGGGCCTGGAGGAAACAGGAACCGTACGGCTTGGCTGCAGATGAGTAGAGTGCATTGCTGAAAATCTGAACAGCTAGGACCGTGGTGGACTTTGGGAGTGGGATTTATTTGGCGAAGTATAGACTTCTATGTTGTTTTTGTTTATATGTAAGCTGCTCGCTCTGGGCTCCCTTTGTAGTCGAGAGATCTAGTCAGCGTAGGCGATGGAGTTCTGGGCACAGCTCTTCTCCTGCAGGAGCGGACATTTAAAAGAATGTAGATAAACCATGCCCTAAAAACTGCCAGTTTCTCTCCATTGCCTAAGCCTGAGATAAATAGTCAGTTGTGGCCACAAACATCTTTCCAGGCTGAGATGATTTTCATTCCGAGGCTTGATTCAGGGGTCACCCAGCTGAAAGAAGCATCTGGCGACCCGTCCTGCTCCAGCCCTGGCGCCACAGCCCACAGCTTGGTCTCACCCAGACCAGAGACGGCTCTCCAGGGACTGTCACTCTTTCACAGGGAACTGGTGTGGGATGTGGAATTTACCAGACACGTGTGTGGTTGCAGTTCCTCAAATGAAGTGACCTACTCCCAGGTTCTCCATTTTTAGGTTAGAAAAGAGTATGAGTGTCTGGATACAGCCACAGTCCCTCTCTCCCTGGTTTTGTAAATTGGGATTCTTTCCCCGATTCCTGGTTTTAAGATGACTGAGGAATTGCTGTCGGATTGTTGGCCGAAGGGAATTTGCATTTTTTCTGAAGCACTAAAGGTTCTGCCTGGTCCTCTGCCCTCGCAGGCGTGAGGGGGTTTTTTTGCTCAGCGTGCCCTGTGTCCCCAGTGCCTCAGACCTGAGCTCTGCAGTTCCGACATTCTAAGAGACTCTCATCTTTCCCCTGTACCGACTTCTAAACCACCAGCATCCAAGGGATGCCCCAAGATGCCCCAAGCATCTTAGGGGTAGAAGGACAAATTGTGGAGATTTTTGTGTCATACTCTGAACCCTACTGTCCTTGAGCTCCTGGAATTAGACCTGCACTCGCTTCAACCAACAAATGCAGCAGGTGTCATTTACTCCAACTTGAGCAAAGCATTTTATTCCTTCTTCATGGGACGTTATAGAGAAAGGTGTAGGGATTACTAAAGAAAATTTAGGACTGGGAGTGGCTGCCTTTTTGGTAGAGGGGAAGAAAAACATCGGCATTGAGACTGAGGAACAACGCCAGCACAAGAACAAATGGGGAAAAGGTGACTGAATAAATGTTAAGCTTGAAATTAGAAAGAGGCTATAATTGTCAGAGAAGCAAAATTCCTCAAAATCAAGGAGGGGAAACAAAGATTTAATTTTTGAGATGATATCTTCGTGGGTTCTGAAAAGCATTACACGATACAGACCTGTGACCTGGGCTTGCTGCAGGTGCCAGCTCGGTGGTGCTGGGGCCCGTTGGTGTACTCCATTGAGCTCTGCAGTGGGTGTGGTATTTTAAAGGAGCACAGACTGGCCGCGGCTGGCAGGGACCTCTGGAGGTGGTCTTGTCCAACCTTCCTGCTCAAGCAGAGACACCTAGAGCTGGTTGCCCACGACCATGTCCAGATGGCTTCTGAACATCTCCAAGGTAGGAGACTCCATAGCTTCTCTGGGTTTTGTGTTCCAGTGCTAAATACTTCATAGGAAGGTGCCAGAAGCCCTTCCAACTGTAGGTAACAGTTCCACCTAAGTTCTAGTGATCAGAGATCAGATTGTGTCAGGACACAGAAAGTCTGACATCTTTTAAAACTCTCATGTATTGACTGATATGACTGGATATTCCTGGGATCTGTATGTAATACAGCCTCTCCAGCCCCTTCCCTGTTTTTGTGTGTGTGTGTGTGTGTGTGTGTGTGTTTGGTTGGTTTTTGGGTTTTGGTTTTTTTTAAGAGCTTTTGGCTTTGGTCCAACAGCTGGTAGTTCAAAAATAGACCAATTGAGACTGATTAGTGTGCGTATTTATGACCCCTAGAGCAAGATACCAGAGATGTAATGGATTTTTCATTATGTCGACACTGGATGTCCTTTAAAAAGAGCTGCCCTGTTTGATCAATGATTTGAGCCTCTGTTGCACAGGAAATTGAACTGGGCAGTAAAGTCTCTTCTGGCTTAAAAACCTGCAAGTTTTAAATCTGTGTTCTGTGACAGTGAGTTTTAAGGGCTAACTGTGCTTCATTATGCTCTGTGTAGCATATACGACATAACTTCCATTGATCAGGTTTGAATTTATGGTCCTGTGGCATGGTTTTATGTGTTCTGCTTTAAGGAAAATGCAAACACCTAATCTCCTTCTTTAGGTCAGCCCATATTTTAAATAAGTCTTTCAGCTTCTTTAATGTTCTCTTTTCTTAGGTAAAAAAATCAGTTCTGCCAATCACTGTATAGACAGAATTTTTGGGTGCACCTAGCTATTCTTATCACCCGTCAGTGTACACCTCCTGATTCTCTTTCTGAGAGAGTATAGTGTACAATGGCCAGATAAGCTGCTGTAACTGATTTTATAGACTATTGTGCATACTATTCTCTGTTTTATTCCTCCATAACGTTTGTGTGACTTTTTGGGAGGGTTTGGGAGGCTGGTCACAGGTTGGGCAGCCGGATTTCCTTGATTCAGTCAGCACTAGACTGTCTGCTGGTGACTCAGTTAGTTTGTCAGAAATCCCAAGCACAAGTTCCCTGGAAGTGTCTGGAGGTATTGTGTCCTGCCTGATAGCCGACCGAAGGAAACGTTAACTTCAGCAGTCGATGGAGATTTGTCTGAGAGTTATCACACAGATCACGGTGACTTCAGATACTTAGTTTCTGATTTGACTTTTTAGGGATTTAATGCTAATGGAAACTGAAAAAAAAATGTGGCATTATAAACCAGAGGTAGTTTTCTGAAGGATTTGACGGTTTTCCAGCATTTCACTGATTTACTTTGACTTAAAGCTGTATTGATTTGTGTGAAGATGATGTTGAAGAGCTGTATTTCTGCAGCTCCAGCATTCCCGTCAGCCTCCTGTTTAGATCTGTTCCATTCCACAGGAGCTCTCCCATCATTTGTGCTGCTGTCGTAGCTGAGACTTTTGCAATAGTTCGTTGCTGCCGTGACCCATCTTCTGTCACATATGCTTCTTTTTTATTTTACTTTTTCTCAAGAAGTTGTAAGTGAAATGCAGTGCTTTTTGGGAAAGCTTTTCTTTTTAATATGACTGCTATTTCAAGTTCTCTTTGCTGAAGACAAATCAAAGATGCATGTTGAAGATGTGTGTCTTGCACTTAGAGAATAAGCAGATTAAGGATTTATTGGTTTTTGGACAAGAGGTTATTTGATTCACAACGCTGATCAAGTCTCTGGGAAGTTCCCCCCACTGAGCTGGTCGTGGTGCGTGGTGGTGCGTCGGTGTGTCTGAACAGACGGCGTGGGATGCCCAGGTGTGGTGGGTTGACCCTGGCTGGATGCTGGGTGCCAGGGTCAACCTGGCACTAAATCTTAAAACAGCTTCCTCCCACTCCCCCCTCCTTCCCAGGGTTAACTTTACTCACAGTTTTCTCTTCTTCCTCCCCTCAGCGGCACAGGGGACGGGAATGGGGGCTGTGCTCAGTCCCTCACGTGTTGTCTCTGCCGCTCCTTCCTCCTCGGGGGGAGACGCCTCACGCTCTTCCCCACTCCAGCGTGGGGTCCCTCCCATGGAGACAGTCCTCCATGAACTTCTCCAATGTGAGTCCTTCCCCACGGGCTGCAGTTCTTCACAAACTGCTCCAGCGTGGGTCCCCCGTGGGGTGCAAGTCCTGCAGCAAACCTGCTGCAGCGTGGGCTCCTCTCTCCACGGTCCACAGCCCTGCCAGGAGCCTGCTCCACGGCGGGCTGTGCACAGCCATTACTTGGGATTTTTATTCATAATTATTTTAAGTTCCTTTCTGATAACAATGTGGAAGAAGTGGGCTGATTTATAGGGGCTACAGTGAGGAAAAGCTTAAATTTGAGAAAGATAATTCATTGTGTGGAAGAAAACAGTGTAAATGGAAGAGAGGTGTGGGAAAAACCAACGGTAGGCAGAGTCTGACTTTGGCAGAGCAGGGTAAGTGTAGGAAACCCAGCAGGAGACCAGTTCTGCAATGGAAGCTGCATCTGGCTTGTGCATGACTTGAAAGAAAAGTGGTGAGGGGTTAGCAAAGGCAAACAGTGGAAAGGATCAAGGAGAGGTATTTTGTATTTCACACTGGAGTCAGACGTTGTTCCTAACTTGGTTTTAGGTGGACTGTCCTAGAAAGCTGGAGCCTGAACACTAGGAGGAAGGAAGACATCTAAAATAACCAGGTCTGAAGAAGGGTGTTGTTGCAGAGGATGACCTTCATGATGAACTGTCATACCGGGGGAAACAGACACAGCTCCTGTCTGGATATGGGGAGATAGGAGGGAAGGACTTTCCAGGGTAAAGGGGAGAATGGAGAGGATGTCTTTGGAAATCAAAAGAAGAGGAAATGGAATCAGTGATATAAACCTGAAATATCAGTAGAGTGTCCAGGAGGAACCATTAAGAAAAAATCTTATGTATATAGACAGTTTTGTAAATAATCCAGGGATAAAATTTAGGAACAGTGCTTAAAATGCCCAAGTTAATTTGAAGAGAGAGAAATGTGAAGTCCTTCACAAGCCCTCCACACCAAATAAAGATTCAGGGGCAGTAAAAAACCCCATTTTATATAACGAAAGACACTTTTATCAACAGAAATCCTGTAGGAAAGGATGGAGAAAGAATATGGATTTCCAGGAGTATTTTTCTGTCTATCTGCCTGTTCTGATCTGTGTCAGCCTGTCATTTTCCGGACTCTCTGCACTGCTGAAAATCCTGTTTCCTCTCAGTGTGTACTATTGACACTCCCTTTCCACCAAACCTTTCTGTTACTGTCTTCTCTAGATTTGGCAAAATGTAGTAATTTTCTTGTTCATCTTCAGCCATGCATCTGAGCCTCTCGCATTCCTCTAGCAGATTGCTCTTAGATTTTTCGTTTCCTGACCTTCCTTCTCTCCAGATACGTGTGTGTGAAAGCTTTGCAAGACTGCTCCTTTCTTACGCTGTGTGGCGGCTGTCGTGACTGCATTGTCTTGACAGCTGTAGTCTTTTTGTCACTATGTTATAAACAGATATTTCAGATTAGGGTCCCAAATAAATTTCTGGCAGTATCTTTTCTGTAATCCACGCATCAGAGTTAACGGCCAGGTTTTCCACATGGTGCACGAGGGAGACGGGCACTGGGAGCTCACATAGCCATGAGCCAGTGCCGTGACCGGGAAACCTGGGACAGCCTGGGGCAGTGACAGCAGGTATCTCGCACAGATTAGGGGGGGAAGCACAGTGCTCTCCTCTCCTTAGGTCTCGCAGCAAGCGGGAGCTGCAACATGTGTGCGTGGGGGGAAAGGCAGTGAAAGAGGAGGGCTTGCAGCGGGGGGTGTGTCTGTATTTGAAGGTGTGTGTCTGTAGGAAGAGTATTACCAGGCTCTGCGTGATGGCAGAATGAAGATGGGCAGAGATGTGCCCAGCATGTAGTTCGCAGCGTTAGCTGTGTTTACAGATCTGAACTGATGCAACCACGAAGGACATGCACGTAGCAAGAGGTTTGCAGCTGAGTCTTAGCAATCTAGCTGGGATCAAGACAGGAGGGGCATCATGTCATGCTTTTCTTACAATGACTTCTGAAGTATCTAATCCAGAAGTATGAAATGTATAGCCTGACGGGCTTGGCCCTGCAACCTCCTGTCTCTCTGCACTCACAGTGGATCTCAGCATGTTTGTATAGCCAGTAGTTTTTGAAAGGAAGTTGCAGATTCAGGTCTAAAATGTATTTTCTTACACAACCAAACCTTAAATTCTAATATAACCTGATGCAATTATACTCAACATGCAGGTTCTCTATTAAATATGCAACTATCACCTTTCCTCTGGCTTCCTCAGCTCTTGGACTTAAACTGGATGTGTACTTTTCTTTTCTCTTCTCTATTTGTACAACAGCAAAAGCGGAAACTGCGACTTTACATCTCCAACACATTCAATCCTGCAAAATCTGATGCTGATGACTCCGATGGCAGCATCGCTTCATGGGAGCTGCGAGTGGAGGGGAAGCTCCTGGATGACGTATGACTTACCTGTGCTTCGCTGGGGCTGGCAAAGATGTAGAGATTGTCCTGTGGGGTGGTGGGCGTTACTGGGGACATCAGCTCAGACAAGACACCTCTGAATGGCAGCGCTGGCCTGTTGCTGCTGGGAGGGCACCACGTCCAGCCAGAGTGAGGATAAGGCCATCATGGGAATGTTGGGGAGGGGTGGGGAGGGCAACAGGAGATGGAGCAGGCTTAAGGACAGGACAGGTAGGAGGAGGTGGCAAGAACAGGGCTGAGACGATTACCTTATACAGCAAGGTTCAGGTCCTGAGAAGTGTGGTAAGCCAGGCCTGCAGCAGGCATTGTGTCTTGTGCAGAGCAGGGTAGCAAGGAGAAGCAGGCAGCTCCCATTCCTGGATGTATGGATGGTCAGAGCAAGGGTGGAAGAAAAGTTTTATCATTCTGAAGTCCTCAGACGCCTCAGTGATAGATTTAGCTTTCCTTGGGGAAGGCTGGACTTTTCTAATAAGTCACTTACTTGAACAGCCTTCACAAGCTGAGTATTTGGCAGGATAAACGGATGAAGAACATGTATGTATGGAGAGGGCAAGGCTTCCAAGGCATGTCTGTCTGGAAATAACTGTCCATGAATCAGAATCATAATCTTGCTGGAGGATGAAGGGTTGGAAAAGTGCAACACGGGGAAATTGAAGTTAGACAAATTCAGTTTAGATATTGGAGCGTGTATTTTAACAAAGAAAGAGTCTGTATTGGAACAAAATAGCTTCTCAGTTACTGGCAAATTTTAAATTGAAGGAGGATGTATTTCTGAAAGATTTTCTGCATTAAATAGGAAGAAATTCATTGAAATCCTGTGGACTGTATTCTATGGAAGGTCAGATTCTGTGATTATAGACTTCCTAGTTTTTGATTTAGACAGTAGGAGCTGCATAGTAAACAGTGAATACTGATAATTAAATGGAAAAGCAAAATGTAAAAGGAAATACTTCTACTTACTGCATGATTAATCTGTAAAATTTACTGTTGTCTGATATATCAGACTAAGAAAGTAGCATTCATCAAAAAAGCCAAGCTATTAAAATTAAAGTTATGCAGTGGCCTTAGAATCACAGAATGGTTTGGGTTGGAAAGGACCTTAAAACCCACCTAGTTCCAACCCCCCACCACGGGCAGGGACCCCTCCCACCAGCCCAGGTTGCTCAAAGCCTCATCCGGCCTGGCCTTGAACCCCTCCAGTGCCTCACCCCCCGCACAGGATAACATTTCTTCCTTATGTCCAGTCTAAACCTACCCTCTTTTGGTTTGAAACTCTTGCCCCTTGTCCTGTCACTACCGGCCTTGGTAAAAAGTCTGTCCTCATCTTTCTTATGAGCCCCTTTAAGTATTGAAGGGCCGCAGTGAGGTCTCCCCGGGGCCTTCTCCACGCTGCACATCCCAACTCTAGCAGCCTGCCCTTGGATGGGAGGTGTTCCAGCCCTTGGACCAGTTTTGTGCCTCCTCCGGACCTGTCCTCACAGGTTCTGTGTTCACATCACAAGCCAGTTGTTGCCAATAACGTAAAGAGAGTCAGGGAAACCTTCCCTTAAGTGTGCACTGTTCTACCACTGTTGAGATTTTTGCTTCTTACCCTGCGTTAGTCAGAGAGAAAACTCAGTGAGATGGATCACGCTGATGGTCTACATGGGAATTAATGTTCAAGAGAAGGAAAAAGCCTGAGAAGGAACCATAGAACGCAAGCTAATATATGCAGCCTTAAACATTTCTGTTTCTTCTGATTGTACAGCTCAGCAAACAGAAACGCAAGTTTTCGTCTTTTTTTAAGAGTTTGGTTATTGAACTGGACAAAGATCTCTATGGACCTGACAACCATCTTGTGGAGGTAAGAAGGTTGTGCGCCCTTTGCATACAAACCCGATACTAGCACGGGTGAACAGCTACGTGCCCTTTGTCTGCCTTAAGTTACCTTGCATTCATTATCTCATTTAAGGTATTTTCAAAGTTTTCAAAATTCCATTCTTTTTGAGAATGTTTGCTAACAGAATCTATATAGTCTGGAAACACAGGTGTAATAGTGATGTGGTGCACGTCTGAGAACAGAACGTATGAAATGATGAGAAATTTGTGCGGTTTTCCTAACCCGTAGAGCATGCTAACAGCAGAACGGGTTGTGCGCTAAAGCTGAATTGCAAGGTGTTGTGGTTTAAGGGCACCACACGGCCTCTTGCTAAAAACCTCGTGGGCTGAGGCAAGGACGGGGAGGGTTCACTCACCACTAATGGTCACGAGCAAGAAACAGACTCGACTTGGGAAAACACAAAAACCATGTAATTTGTTAACAATTAAAAAAAAAAAACAACAACAGAGCAAAATAATGAGAAAGAGAAGTACATCTTAGAAAGGCTTTTCTCCCCCACCCCTCCCCTTTTCCCAGGCCCAAAGGCTTGGTTCCCCGTTCCTCCACCTTCTCGCCCCAGCGCAGGGGCAGGGGATGGGGGCTGCAGTCAGTCCGTGTCCCGTCTCTGCTGCTCCCTCCTCCTCAGGGAAAGGCTCCTCACAGCCTTTCCCTGCTCCAGCGTGGGGTCCCTCTCACGGGAGGGTCCTTCACAAACTGCTCCAGCGTGAATCCTTCCAAGGGGTCACAGCTCTCCACTGGCTGCTGCGGCGTGGGTCCTGGCCTCCCTCGGACACAGCCACCTCCCCGGCGCGAGGTCCCTGCAGGGGATCTCTGCCCCAGCGCCTCCTCCCTCTCCTTCACAGTCCTTCCTGTCTGCGCTGCTGTCTCTCGCCCCGCTCCTCTCTCTGCTGCAGCTTCTTTGCTGGTTCCTGAGGAGCTCTCGGCTCTTGGGCCGGGGCTGGGCTGGGTCGGCTGGGCCATGGTGGAGGCTGGGCAGACAGGCAGGCAGCAGGCCGGGAGGCAGGTGGGCAGGCAGCAGGCCGGGAGGCAGGTGTGCGGACAGGCAGGCAGCAGGCAAGTGTGCGGACAGGCAGGCAGCAGGCAGGCTGGGCAGACAGGCAGGCAGCAGGCAGGTGTGCGGACAGGCAGGCAGCAGGCAGGTGTGCGGACAGGCGGGCAGCAGGCAGGCTGGGCAGACAGGCGGGCAGTAGGCAGGTGGCTGGGCAGACAGGCAGGCAGCAGGCAGGGAGGCAGGTGGGCAGCAGGCGGGCAGACAGGCAGGCTGGGTAGGTGGGCAGGCGGCTGGCTGGACAGACTGGCCGAGCTGGACCCTGCCAGTGGCCGCGCTGCCCATGCATGTGCTGTGCCCCCTCTTAAATTGTGCTCGGCCTTGGCCAGAGGCAGGTCCAGCTTGGGGCTGGGGGAACTTCATCAGTTTCTCCCAGGGGCCATCTCTGTAGTGCTTCCCCGACCCGCTACCGGAACAGGCTTGGAGCCGGGGGAACTTCAGCAGTTACTGACGGGAGCATCACTGTAGCCCCTCCCCTGCTGCCAAACCAACCCACCGCACACACCCGCGACTTAAGGGCAGAGCAAGAAATTATTTGGGGGCTTTTGGTGTGTATTTTTTTTTTAATTGCAATTTCTTCAGAAAGCTTGTACTTGCCTTATTCTTGCATGATGTACTGTGCAAGATTCACCTCCAAGGACACCAGTGAAAAAAAGACTGACTTGTTTTTCTTTTGGCAGTGGCACAGAACTCCCACGACCCAGGAAACGGATGGCTTCCAGGTGAAAAGACCCGGTGATGTCAGCGTGCGGTGCACGTTGCTCCTCATGTTGGACTACCAGGTCAGCACACTGCTTTTGTCATGGAAAATGCAGCCACTGAGACATAGCGCAACAGAGCAAATTCATCCCATCATGTGTCAAAAAACAATATCCTTGGACTCAGAATGTCACGTAGTCCATTGAGGTTAGAATGATACCAGACTGACAGGTTATTTAAAATGTAAAGGGGACACATCAAGTAAGTTTCTATTAAGTCTAGCAAAATACTGTTCTTGGCACTATGATAATTAGTATTTTTGTTGCCCACCTGCAGGAAGAATGTGCATTTCCACTTCAGGCTTCTTAGAGAATAGTCAGATGAGTTGCACATGAGTTACGTATGTGGCCCTGTACAGAAATCCAAAGGAGTGGCTTTTGCTGGGGGTACCTGAACTGTCTGTGTAGCTGTGGCAGCCTTCTTTTGAGAGCAGCCTACGCACCCTCCTGGTTTGTGAAGTTTTGGTTACATTCTCACCGTAACTGGCATAAGACAACATTGCCCTGCAAGGGTTAGACTTGCCATTGCTCTTAGGCCTTGTTAGGCTATCCTGCGCCCTCTCGTCTGTCAGCATTAGTTCTGTTGTACCAGGAGTATTTGTGGGCTGAACACACGTGAGTCAGGGAACTGATCATTTGAAAGCTGACAAAACTTCCAAATGAGTTCCCTGATCCTCAGTCACGGGAAACAAAAAAGCACAAAAGGCAAAATTAGGTTATTCTGCCTTGGGATAGAATATAAAAGAGGTTCCTGGGCACAGTTTCAAACTGTTCTGAACTGTTGTAAGGCCAGCCTGCTCCAAAAAGCCACTTTCATTTCCGTTGAGGGCGTGCACTGCCACCGTCTCCATTCTCTTGGCACAAACGGTGGAGATTGGCAGTTGTGGAGCTCACTAATCTGTCGGAAACCATCCCTGAAAGAAATGTTGCTGTCTTAAGGAAATGGATAGAAACACACTGCTGAGAGGAGGTGGGATCTCCCTTTTGAGTGGCAGCTCAGTCTCAGATACATTCTCACTGTGGGACTTGAAGAACTCATTCTGTGCCATTCTCTTTCCCCTCCATGCAAACAGTGTCTATCTGGGTGTTTTGCCAACTGACGGGGTTAGCACAAAGGACACAGGCACCAAATCTAAAAGAAAAGTAAGCTTATCTTTACTTATGATTAAAGTGATAAAATAATGAGGAAAATAATACAGTGAAAATGAATTAAAGCAAGATAAGGTAAAGCAGCAAAGTAATAAGTGAACTACTATAGCAAGCACAAAATAAGGTAACACACCTCATCATTACTGCACAGAGTTAGCGACAGTGATTAAGAAAGATACCTTACCAGTTGCCCTAATGATACGTTACCATCGTCCAGATCCGCAGCCACTGGGGAGCTCGGTTGCAGCGAGGATCTGGAGAACCCTTCCCGGCAATTGGGAAATTTCTATACAGTGTGTCCACCGTATAGATGAGGCTTCCAAATTCCCCTGCAAATGTTCCCCGCTTCTGTACAGTTAAATAAACAACTTTCTATCTAAAACTGAGAAAAAAAACATCTGGTGTAGTTTTTTTTTTCCTTGTTAACTTTTGTCTCGAGTTTGGCCAGAGCTCGAGAAAAAGTTCAGAAGAAGTAAAAGGATCTGGTTATCTTGATGATGTATCTCTCAACAAAGCCCGTCACAGCGCTGCTGCGTTCTTCGGTTGTGATGGCCATGTCTGTTCTTAACAAATGGGGCTGCGGTACACAACTGTTACCTTACAGCAGTGCTCTGTCAGCGTTACAGCAAAGCTTGAATTAATTGTTGTTTCTTCATAAGGTAACACATCGCCTGTGTGATCAGCGTTACACATATCAGATCTATCGTTGGGTTGGGAGGTTCATCTAGAGGTCAGCTTTGGTTCAGGGCCTCACTGCTCGGGTCCTGGTATTTCACCAGGATAAAGACACTCCATTGTATGTTAACAGAAAATTTTAGGGAGTGTATGAGCTAACTGAAATGCTGATATAGCCAGTGAAAAACTTTATTGTTAAGACAGCATAATGATGCTTGTTATGTTCACCACGATTATAAATTTATCCTTTAAAACAGATATTCTTTTATCCTTAGGTCTTTATTTGTTATAAAGTTAGCTTTGGGTGACCTAGCACACAACAGAGTAATCTTTGCCTAATGATGTGGCAAATACTAAACTTGAGTATGGGTACACAGTAGAAGAGGCACCAAATTCCAAAGTGTCCAAGGAATGTGTATTACTAGAGATGCAGAATAGGGTAGTTAAAGTGTTCTAACACAGAGCTCGGGAGAAGAAGTATATTCCATGGACTAGCTGTGGTTGAGTAAATTTTCTGGTATGCAGCAGAGAGGTGGAAACACACCTGAAAAACAGCGTTCCAAGGTACTCTTTTGATGTGAGGTGCTGAGCAGTTATTGGCAAGAGAAGCGCCATCCTGACTTCACTCTGTCTGGGGTCAACGCACAGTAGTTCAGAAGAGGGGCCATTCTTCGTATTCTCCCATTCCCTAAAGTCAAGTTATCCATCGGTGTTGAAAAGGAAAACTCTTCCCTGAGTCCACGTGCAAGCTGTTACTATCTAAAGCATGTGATACAGATAGTCTGTGTGCATAGTGCATGTAGAGTGTCCCTCTTTCTTCTCAGACCCCAGACACGGTTCTTCCAGGGCACTGACGGTGGTACCACCTGAGCAGCTTGTGTTTTCGCCACCCCTGCCCCTGCATGGGGTGATTCGTCTGAGGACCAGAGTCCCTCAAGAATTAAAGCTGAACCCTCACACCTGCATATCTGTCTGCTTTTCTCTCTGTTGCCATCTCCATCTCCTCCTCCTTCTGTTGCAGCCTCCACAGTTTAAGCTGGACCCACGATTAGCCCGTTTGCTGGGGATCCACACGCAGACCCGATCAGCCATCATCCAGGCTCTCTGGCAGTACATCAAAACAAACAAGCTGCAAGACTCCCATGATAAGGAATACATTAACTGCGACAAGTACTTCCAACAGGTAAATCCTTTTTGGACACAATAGCTCTTTAGAGGCAAAATAGAATATCCATCTGCACGTTTTGGATGGATGAAAATGACGGATTTTTATATTCCCACAGTGATTTGCAGTATCTTCAGCACTGAATGGCTTTCAACAGTCACTACAACTAATAAAATGAACATCCTCCTGTTGTGCCAGTGTTGTCAAAACCACACCTGGTAGTTCAGTGCTCCCGTGTAAGCTGTGGGGCCTTTCCAGGAAAGAATACTTTCTGTAATTGTTTCACTGTATTGATTTACTTGTTTTCCCCCCAGTGTATCATTTTGTACTAAGAAACATGAAATAATCTGCTGATTCTGATTGCCAAATCATATGTAGACCTGTTTTCTTCCCTTCTCTTTCCCTGTTTATGAAGGGCAGAAGACATGGAAGATAAATTTAAAAAGCTGTTTTTTCCTAAGTCTGCTTCAGATGATAAAATACCCTCAGTGATGTGCATGATGTTTTGAAAGTAGCATGTTAAGACTTTTTGTGTTTCACAACGACCTCTAGAATTAACCAAGAGGGCTACTTAAAAGCATCTCCACCGTTATGTTTCTTAAATATAATGATGTTTCTTTTGTAAAGATAATGTTAGCTGAGCTATCACTACCTTAATTGGCATTGTTTCTCTGTTGCTTCAGGCTTACGTCATTTATTTTAAAAGTACCTGAAGGCAGGGTTTGTGACGTACTCCTGTTTAGGCAAAGTACTGGCAGTTTCAATAAATGAATAACGTTTTAGTGAGCATTGAAAGTAAATGTTGAAATGAAAGTTGTGTCCTAGTTTTCTTTTTAAGCTTTAATTTTCTGTTATTAATTTGCTCTACGATGGTTTAGAGCGACCAGTGCTTGAGATAAAGGCAATGCTGTCTTTTTCCATATTTGAAAATACAAAAATGCAACAAAATAATTGTGAGTTTCATGGATATTTTTGGGAATATAGAACCAAAGTGATCTGGATTATGTAGTGACTCTCTTGTTTGGTTGGTTGGTTTTGTTTTGTTTTTTTTAATTACAGCATGCAGTCTTTTTTGTATATAGTGAAAATTCCATCTTAAAACCACATGAGAATTTTTTGGCAAAATTGCACAACTGTTCACTCTGTTGGTTAGATTATTCTATTTCCATTCTCTATTTATCTATAGCCAATTTATACTCAGTTTTTCTTGTGCCAGCCTAAAGAGGAAATGGAAAAGGAGAGGTGAAAAAATTTGAAAAATCAGGAGCAGAATGGAAAAGGTGAACAAGGAGTAATTATTGTTTATTTTGGTAAATAATTAGAGGCCATCCACTGAAAATGGGAAGTAGCAAATTAAAAACAAACAAAAGGAATCGAGCATAGTTAAACTTCAGACCTCCTTGTGATAGGATATTACAAATGCTGAAAGCGTACATTGGTTCCAAAAGTGACAAACAAAAGGAAAAAAAATCTTGGGCTGTTATAAATGCAAGGTAATTGCAAATCTGTGGAGACTGGGAGAGTTTTTTTGGGGGAAGGACCAGTGTATGTTCCTCCTGTTCTTACATTTTTCCTTTATTATCCACTTCTGGTCACTACCAAGGGCAGGACAGTGTGGTAGATGCCTGGTCTGCCTTTCTCTGGTCCAGTGCAGCGGTTCATGCATTTCTTATGGTAAGCAGGAGGGCCTTCTCACTTTTATTTGTTTTAATTTTCAGCTTAAGAACTTCTCTAGAATGAGAACTTGCTGGAGCCATCTTCTCTCTGTGTATCTTATCAGAGGCTTATTAGCTCGTAGGTCTCCTTTGTGTTAGGACTCCTCAGGAATACCATCGGAGCGGGTAGTTGTATTCCCGTCCTCAGAAGATCAGTCAGAGGAGTTGAGAAGCAGTGGAGCCTTTTCCAGGAGACTGAACCTCACTCCCTGCGAGAGCTGGCTGATCTGGAATAGGTTCATAAAAAAGCAGGGCTTGCATAGATTGAAATCTTAAATGGAATTGAGTTGAGTATTTCTGTTTTCCTTCAGTCTCTGACAAAATTGTCCTAAGTAACTAATCTTTCTTTCCAAACTGATGTTAGTACTTAGGAAAATGAACCCCATTCAATCAAACAAAACATTTCATTATGAGTTTTTTTTTTGTTGTTTTTCATCCCAATACTCTAAAATGGAGATACGGAGCATAGAGGAACTGGGTTAGGAATGCTTTCCCGTGTGAGGATTTTTCTGTAGACTGAACAGTTTCAGGCATGTGAGTCATGGAAAAACTCACGGTCGTGGCTGGAAGTGTGCAGATCCCTTGAGAGAGCAGCACAGGACACATCGGTGTCTCCAGCATCCCTTTAGATCCTGGGCTCCTCACTCGGTATGCCAGCTTCTCTAAACCCTGCGCTGGTGTGCTTGTGGTTGTATCTGATGACACAGTACAGTTCAGACTGAAAAATCACCACTGCGTGGATTTCCTCACACACCAGCATTACTGTTGCCCTGTAGGCTTTCGGAGTCAGCGGTTATAAGTTTAACTCCAGTTGAGCAGGAGTGTGAGAAGCTTTAGGAAAATTCCACCTAGCCTTAGCTTCCATTCTCCCACCCTTCCTCTCGCTGTTGTGTCCTTGCTCCCTCTTCCCTTCTGAAAGCTCTCATCTCTTGGGCATCCACGTTAGGACCTTAACTGCAGTGCTGAGCCAGTGATGATGGCCGGTGGGATGGAGCTTGGTATGCAAAGATTTTGAGTGGGAATTCCACAGTCATCTCTAGCAAGTGTCCGAATTCAGAACAGAAATAGTGAGTTGCAGACTCACCAGATTTGGTTACTTCCTTGCTCTTTAGAAACTCGCTGGCTGAATTCCTGGATGCAGCTAAGTCTAGCAAATGGACAGATTTTAGAGTTGGTGAAGAAGGATCCTTTTCTGTTTAGAAACAGTTTTCATCAGCTGGGAGATTTGAAATCCACTGTGTTACAAGCAAAAGCAAGAAAAAAGATCCAAAGGTATTTAAAAAGCCAGAGCTGGCTTCTAGGTATTTCTGCTACCAAGTTCCCGCGCTCCAGAAAATTACAGATTTCAGAAGATACTCTAGCCGAGGAACCACAGCATCCTAGATGTACAGCCTGACTTCCATTCTACAGCCTGCTGGTCCGTCCTTCTCACCCCTGCCTGCATCCTTTGTCCCTAAATCTGACCAGCACGTTCCTGTTCATAGAGACCATTCTGCAAGTGGTACCCCTCTGCTGTCAGGTGGAAGTAGTTTCCCTAAGAGGCATTTGTATTTGCATAGGCCTCAACATTTTTACAAATTGCCTCTACAAAATGACATGTTTGAAGGCAAATGTGAATATGTAGATAGTTCGGAGTTTTTTTAAGTCAGTTTAGATGGAATATTGTTAGGGAAAAGTATGTTTGCTTTTTCAGGGCATTAAAAATCCCAGTAGGAAAGAAAGGCTGTAATAATACTTCTGAAAACTCCAGGTGTAAGGAGTAGTTCTAGATTCATGGCAACACAGAATCACAGAATCACAGAATCACAGAATGTTAGGGATTGGAAGGGACCTTGAAAGATCATCTAGTCCAATCCCCCTGCCGGAGCAGGAACACCCAGATCAGATCCCACAGGAACGCATCCAGGCGGATTTTGAATGTCTCCAGAGAAGGAGACTCCACCACCTCTCTGGGCAGCCTGTTCCAGTGCTCTGTCACCCTCACTG